>WOUH02007269.1:0-17770 GCA_009936405.2 Stevia rebaudiana
GTGTTGATTCAATCATCACAGATTCTGAAAGTACAAATATGATTCATTTTGCCAACAAATCTGTTAACAAAGATGATATCAGAAATGTGGTGGTTTTGGCGATTCATAGTGGAAAAATATACTCTGTTCTTGAGATTCTAAAAGATGAAACCGCTCTTAGTCCTTTTGATGGAAATACTAAAAAGTTTCCAACATTTGAAAACTATTTTAAACAAAAATATGAATTTAATTTAGTTTATCCAGAGCAAAACATGCTGCTGTTTAAACAAAGCCATAGGGCTCATAACCTTCTTGTTGACTTCAATAATGAAGGTTTGTTGAACCTTGATCATTTTTTTTCTTTTTTTTTTTTTAAATAATTCAGATTCTCTTGATTGATGATTTATTTTTTGATTTTTGAAGGTATTTTACATGGAAAAAAGATAAAGTCCGATAGTTGTAAGGTGAATACAGACAGGCATATTATGCTCGTTTACCACCTGAACTTTTGTTTGTTATTGATGCAAAGATTGATGTTGTGAAATCGATTTATTTGCTGCCATCATTAATGCACCGCCTCAAGTCATTAATGTTGGCTAGCCAACTTCGTGGAGAGATCACTGGTCACATGACCGACATACACATCTCAAGCTCATTGGTTAGTGGTTTACAATGATTTTTTATGTTTTGTATTGTAAAAATCGGGATTAATCGATGGTCCACTGTTGTGATTTCACTTAATCGGTCAAAAATTGGTCAAAAAAATGTGTGTATATATATATAAGTTTGAAAAACTACATATAAAATTTTCAATACGATTATTCCTGATTAATCGCTAGTCAGTTGCCCACCGTTTGACCAACGGTTAGCAATTTTTACAACACTGTTAATGTGCATATGACATAAGTAGTCTTGCTTTGTGGGTTGTACCTTTGAGTACAACCCACGATATTTGACATTAGTGGTCTTGTTTTGTGGGTTGTACAATATAAGATATTTGACATTAGCGGTCTTGTTTTGTGGGTTGTACCTCTGAGTACAACTCATAGTATACGATATTTGACATTAGCGGTTTTGTTTTGTGGGTTGTACCTCTGAGTACAATCCACAATATGGAAACGTGTTGTTATCTTTTTAATATTATGATTTATTTTCTCGTTTAGATTTTGGAAGCGATCACAACTTTAAGATGCAACGAAAGCTTTTCAATGGAGAGATTGGAGTTACTTGGTGACTCGGTGCTCAAATATGCAGTGAGTTGCGATCTTTATCTTAAACATCCAAATTAACATGAAGGACAACTGTCTTCCGTGCGTCAATGGCAAGTTTGTAATTCCACCTTGTATAATTTGGGAATCGGTTGTCGGTTATAGGTAAATGCTACGTAGGTTGTAATCTATGCATATTAAGTTGTACATATCATAGAAAAGTGTATCATATTAGAATTTGTTTACAAAATTACATTAGAGATGTTGCATTTGATCCTACCCGATGGACCGCACCCGGTCAACTTTCGTTGCGACTCTACCCATGTGATCACGGTGTTGAGACCATCGAGGTGCCAATCGATGCCAAATACCAAACCGAAGATCAAAAAATTTTGACCGGAAAATGTTGTGATATGGGTCACAGATGGTTGGGTTCAAAGACCATCTCAGACTGTGCTGAGGCCCTTGTTGGAGCCTATTTTGTGGATGGTGGGTTAACCGGTGGTTTGCATTGTATGAAATGGCTTGGTGTAAGTTGTGACCTCGATCCATCGCGTGTCAATGAAGCTATCAAAATAGCTTCACTTCACGCGTACACCCCAAAACTTGATATTCTTCAAAGTTTGGAGTCAAAACTTGGTTATGAGTTTGTGGTTAAAGGTTTGTTATTGGAAGCCATTACACATCCATCTATTCAAGAACAAGGAGTGGGATACTCTTACGAGGTAGATGATTATTGCACTCAGATAATATTTTAAATGCAATTTATCTATTAATTAGTTACACAGATGGTCCCTGTGGTTTACAGAAGAAGTAACAGGTTTAGGTACCAAGGGTAAAAAGTAACAGGTTTGGGCTTTATGCTCTCGGTTTTGTAACAAGTTTGGGTATTAAGGCTAACTTGCGTTAACTTTTCTTTTTAATTAGGGTGAAATGTCCAAAATACCCTTTTCCTAGGGTGAAATGACCAAAATACCCTTTGACTTTGGGAAAAGGGTATTCTGGTCACCCTAATTAAACAGAAAAGCTAACGCAAGTTAGCCTTAATACCCAAACTTGTTACAAAATTGAACGCATAGAGCCCAAACCTATTACTTTAAACCCTTGGTACCCAAGCCTGTTATTTTTTCGGTAAACCACAAGGATCATCTGTGTAATTAACTCATTCATATATTTTTTAAATATTTTTTCAGAGGTTAGAATTTCTTGGTGACTCGGTATTGGACTTGCTAATCACCCGTTATCTCTTCAACAAGCACGATGACATTGATCCCGGAGAGTTGACCGACTTACGGTCAGCATCCGTAAACAACGAAAACTTTGCATACGCTGCAGTAAGAAGAAACCTTCACCCGTATCTCCAATATCAGTCACGCCCTCTCGAAACACAAATTTCAGATTATGTGAAGTTTGCTGCCACGTCATCGACCGATACAAACTCACTCCAAACAAAAAAAAGCCCAAAAGCACTCGGTGACCTATTGGAGAGTATCACGGGTGCTATATTACTTGATACAAAACTTGATTTTGCTGAAGTTTGGAGAATAGTTGAGATAATATTAACTCCGATTGTTACACCGGAAAAACTCGAGATTCCACCTTTACGGGAATTAATTGAGTTTTGTGACTCTAAAGGGTATTTTGTTAAAACTGTTTGTAGAAGTAATGGTGATGTTGTAACTGCAGAGCTAAAGTTGCAGCTTCAAGATGTGTTGTTGGTTGGAGAGGGTGTGGGTCCCACCAGGAAAATCGCAAGGGGTCAAGCTGCTCTTAAGTTGCTGAGTCAGCTTCAGGTTCGGGATTCTGTTTACACCTTTTTTATTTGAAAAATTTACTCGTGTTTTATACAATATCATTCATATAAATCTGGTAAATGTGTCTTAAAATGTTGACTCATTTGACCAAAACCCGTTTAAATACCGTTGAGTCATGTCCTGTTAACGGGTCATGTCATAAACTGCGAGCCAAATTTTCACCAAAATGTCGCGTTTTTGGACCTTTTTTGAATTAATTTTTGAAATATTCTGAAACAATAAATGCGCAACCATCTAAATTTGGTACTTTAACACTAGAAATAAATTCAAGCACTTTTATTAAACAAATTTGTCTTTGAAATGTTCATGTAATCATGTTCTTTTGTTTGACAGACTCAAGGTCAAAATAATGAAGATGGCGAAATCAGTAATAAAAACCCCAAAGAAAGTGAAACAACTCGATCCAAAATAACTCATTTTGATCCTAAACCAACTGCAAGCATCTCCATTGTTGATGAATGTTTAATAAACGAAGAATCAAATTCCAAAGTTGAAATCCCTGGTAACCATCATGGAATTTTTTTTTAAATTCACTACAAACTCCATATTCTCTTTTTAATTTTCATGTTCATTTCAATTGCAGTTTTGAAAACAATTAACACAAAAAAAGGACCAAGATCTACACTTTATGAGTTGTGTAGGAAAACGCAGTGGCCAATGCCAATTTTGACTTCATCAGAACGAAAGTCAAAGTTAGTAAACATTCAATTCAAATCATTTTTATAATCCTCTTTTCTTATTGTAGCAAATTGGATTTTAATAATCCAAAATATGCCTCGTTAACTAATAATAATTCATTTCGACAATCTAATAAATGACACTCCTAACTTTTTAACTTTTGTTGCCAATAGTAATAATGGTAGCATAATCAACATAGATTTATACTTGACTTTCACGCGTGCATTTCATTATTTCGTTCATAATCGTCATTATGTAACTGGGATTGTTCTTGACAACAATAGTGAAAGTCAGAAGTGTGATTCGTCATTATGTAACTGGGATGATTGAAATTCAATTTGTGTATTTTTTATTCAAGTTGTGATATGTTAAACTGAACCATGATTTTGCAGAACTTTGATTGAAATCGGTGAAGGTGTGGATAAACGAACCGCGTTTAATAGCTTCGAGTCTCTTATAAGTTTGACTATTCCGAACTATGGTGTTATTGAACTCACGGGTGATCCGCGAGCAGATAAGAAGAGTTCGTTTGACTCTGCAGCTCTACTCATGCTCTATGAGCTTCAAAGACTAGGAAAAGTCAAAATAGGGTAGAAACTAGGAAGTCAATGTAAAATAAAATGGAATATTGGAAATTAATGTGAACGAGGTGTTGGGATATAACACGCACACACGAACACACTAAAGCAGTAAACGACACAAGGGTTTAACGTGGTTCGGTTTAAACTGACATACGTCCACGGGGGTAACTAGGTTTATCTTTATTAGGTGCTCCAAACATTACAAGTACATAAGATCAATATATATAGAGACAATTCTAGGGTAAACATGACGGGCCGGGCTTAGTCCCAATGGACCTAACTGCCCCAAAACCAAAAGGCCTACGAACCCAACACGAGGATCTTTATATGACTTATTCTCTTAGCGGGCTGCGAATAGATCAAATGATTGATCATCTAACGAGAACATGTATGGCTAGCTTTGGTTTTGATAGAATGCGTTTGGGGGAATGGTTCAGTAGACATAACGGGAAAATACGGGTGAGGTGTACGACCACGACCCCTACCTGGAACCGCCAGCCCTCAAACTGCCACCCCTCGGTCCACAGCCTCTCGATCCACCACCCCTGCCATGCGATACACCACCACTTGAACCTCCGCGAGAACCCGAACAACCACGACCACGTGAGCTCGACCCTACACCACTTGGTCTTTTACCACTTGGATCCTTTGAGAGTTTTTTTGAGAGAAGACTGAAGAGAATGTTTGTGTGTATCATAATGTTTCAAAATGTAAATATTTATACAGATTTTATATATATTTATTTTTTTAAACTGTCCGTTCCCCAACGTTCTCAACTGCTAATAGCATGACCGTTCCAAACGTTTAAATGACCTAACCGATTCGATTATCGATACCCGATCTACCTAATCGATACCCCTACCCGATTGATCAGCGGTGGTGTAGCTGATCGGGTAGGGGCTAACTGAACGCCATAATCGATGGCACTCTGTGTAGCCTAAAACTTGAAAAGATTCGACACTTTATGTATATTCATGGTTAACAATGTAATGTATATGCCCTTTATAAATGTTAATTGCTGTCAAAAATCATTAACTAATGCATATTATTTTAGAAGCAAATGATCAGGATCTTCCTTAATCGATCTTATAATTAGCTGTTACAAGAATACAATATGTTGTTCTACCTTTTTTAATTAGCACGAAACCGGCCACTTGCAATTTTCTATTAGTTAACCAAGACTTTTGACTTTAAGTATACCTTAAAATATCAAGTCATCTTTTTAATATCAGGAAATGTACACAATAATCTTTGTGAATTTGTTTTCTTTATCATCTAATTAATCACTACAAAATACTAAATACCTATCGTTAGTTAGCACGTCCTCTTACAATGTCAATAAGCTCACCTAATCATGCTTACGTACATACACACATGTGTATTGGTGTATATGTTGAAACAACCGGAACATGTGAAAACTTAATTAAAATATGTGATTTAGACAGGTTTTTAATTAAAAATTGTTTCGCTCACTTTTATTATATGAGCACTTGAAAAAAATTCTACCAAATGCCTTAATTAACAATAACATGCTAGCTTTTTTAATCGATACTCGTATTTTTTTAACAGCAGAGGATTTCGTATGCTAGTCAATAGTCATGGGTAGCCGAACGATGTGGCCAAGGTTGATTCCTTGACATCCGTGAGACCATAACCCCAGATAAGCGGGAACTGGATGGAATCCGTAAATCCTCTCGATCCCCTCCTCGGGTTCGAACCAGTGACCTCAGAAAATTGCCATGTGAAAGATTTGAATCTGAGAAGGGAGAGTCTCAGGTCAACACCTCCTCCTAACCAATTAAGATAGGAATCATTGGTATTTATTCGTATTAACTAATAACCAGCACCATTGAACCAGTTAAAGAAGATAATTCAACATTTACCACTAGTATCTTCGTGTGAACCCATGCCAAAGTATTTCATAACTACCAAAAAATATACTTAAAATTATCTAGTGACATTGGTGTTGACTTTAGAAGTTTCCTTGTATATATAATCATGGAATGGATGTTCAAATGATGACACAACTTCAGGACTTTTTTGTTTCCATTCATTTAAACATTTCATAATAGTCGTTTGTTGGCTCGATCCCAGAGGCAAAGGTATTATCAGTTGCATTTTCCTTGTATAGTCACCCAATTAATCAAGCAATTAGGTTTTTACTCGTTAATTATTAATTAAGGGTGTATATATTGTTGTGCAGATGATGAACGAAACAAATTCAACAAGTTCTCAATCGGCCTCAACATCCGAGCAAAAACCATTAGTCCAGAAGCAACAGAAGGAAGTTAAGACTCCGAATCTACCGATACAAGATCTAATTACAGGTACTTTCTGTTAGATGCAGGTAAATTCCTAAGAAAGCCGGTAAATTCCTAAGAAAAGCCGAATATGCAACTGCTTTAGGAATTTCCTAAAACCAGAATTTTACCAAGTTTTGTTATTCACATACATATGTACTTATAATGTCCCGAATGATGTATCTCACAACCAAAATGTTGGAGATTTAAGTCATGAGGAGAGCAGCTTGAGGTGTATATTGTTAGTCTGGTTTCCCTGAATCGTTCTTACTCTCAAACCGCAATCAACAACAAGAACATAAACAACAAACGTAATAGTAAATCCATACATATTTAACCTGAAATTGGGATACAAATCCGGTTTAATTAATATATATTTAACCTGAAATTGTTGTTCGTACCCCTTAGGAATGGTAATGGTTGCGTCCTTTCACTGATCGTCACTCACTTCTGACTTGATCATCGGGTTCCGGTGTGCCACTGATCAAGGTCTTCTATTCCGAACCGTTGCCTTCTTCTGTTAAATGAAACGGTGTTTCATTTTGTACACAATCGGCCCTTATCTTTTCTAACTAATACATATTCAACCTAAAACATAACTTTGACTTAATTACACAATTAACCTTAAACTATATTTAGTTTATAATTTCAACATATATGTCCTAAAAAAATCTAAGAATTGTTGTAATATAGGAATCACGGTTCAAATAGGAATTATAGTACCGTACTTTTAATTTCACTATGCCAAAATTATTGTAGAGTGTCATCTCCTCAAACCAAGTTGAAGGTATTGTATTGACTATATGTATATGTATTTCTTTTAGTAGGATTATACTGGGTATGTTTGTTTGTTTGTTTATATGTATTTGCATTTGGATTGATGTTTGGTTGTAGTGAAATAATTAATATTGATCCATCTTCTATTAAAGGGCCAAGAGACGATTACCTCAGAATTGGTGTCCCTCTATACGATGCATCAATACGATGTGATTGGAAAGCTGCGAAAACCATTCTGAGTAAGAAACCGGAGTTGGTAAGGTATAGCATCTCTGAACTTGGGGAAACACCTCTTCATATCGCGGTAACAATAAAAAACAGCAAAAAGGTGGAGAAGTTTGTGGAAAATCTGGTGAATATGATGGGAAAGAAAGACTTGGAGATTCAAAATAAGAATTTCAACACCGCCCTCTATCTAGCAGCTGTTGCTGGAAACGTTAAGACGGTTAATATTATGGTTAAGAAGAATAGAGAATTGACTAAAATCCCAGGTAGTTTTCGAACTATGATGCCACTATATGCAGCTGCCTTGTTTGGGCATCATGAAGTGGTCAAGTATTTGTATGAAAATTCAAACGAGTTGTGTGATGATGGTTGGAATCCTGAGAATCGTGGTTGGCTTCTTGAGAAATGTGTTGAGGGTGATATGTTCGGTAAGCATTCATTTTGGCTAGCTGCTATCAATGTGGTTATTATGGTAGTTATACATTTACATAGTTTATATTGCTTTTTGAACAATTTCATTAACCATGAGTACTTTTTAAATGGAAGTTCTCATGTTAAAGTCTCACTCGAAGCAAAAAAAAATGCTCTTGGGTGAGTCAGAAAGTTTTCTCATAAGGTAGGTTTCCTCCTGAATTGGTAGGACGGGGTCGCCATGTTTTCAGCGATTCGCTGAGTAGAAAGCTGATTTATTTGCCTGGGTGAGGCCCGGTGGTCACTCTATTTGCGGTTAAAAAAAATTAGCTTGCTCGAAGAGTTAGTCTAGCACAATCACACGAACCATGAATGTATCAGCCAACTTTTATTAACAAATAAACAGTAGTTAGAAAATACTATAATATCAATATTAAAATTTATTAGACTAGATTATTGAAAACGTTCTCTACTGTTTAAAAGGTTTCAAGTTTCATCATTTAATAAGAAGGGTATTTTGGTTATTTTTAAAAAAACTTACAGAAAATACAACAGTTAAGTTAAAGGTTCAAATCGAAGGTTTTTAAAGGCAAAGGAGAAAACATGTAATTATAAAGAAACCTAAAAGTTGATTTTTGTAATTTCGACTAAATTATACTAAGAAAATTCTAATAATATAATTATTATAGTTTTAGACACAATTACTGAAAACGTTCTTTAAGTTTTCAAAATGTTACACCTTTCAACCTTTATAATAAGGGTATTTGGGTTATTTTTTTAAATTTAATAGCAAATTTAACACAATTAGTTTTAAAGGAGATAACGTGTAACAACTTCTTAAGTAAAGGGTACAATTATTGTTTTTAGACGAAAAATGATGAAACTTATAATTTTATAGAAAAGCTAAAGAATGTGTATTTTGCCTAAGATAAATTTTATTTTTTAAAATAAATAAGTATCAAACTGAAGTTATCTCATCACTCCATGTAAACAAAAAATAGATTGTGTTTCCGTTTTGTTAAGACTTTAAACTTAAAACTCTCATTCAAATTGACTGTCATAATTTTCTAGATGTCGCATTGAAGATTGTGAAAATATATCCCGGAATTCGCGATAAATTTGTTCTTAGAATTTTGGCTGAAAAGCCTAATGCGTTCCATGAAAGAAAATCAAATGCCATCAAAAGAGTGACTAATTCAGGTAAACATCTCCACTCTCTTGGATTATTATTCTACCACTTCAAGTATCTTTCTATATAGACAAAATTACGAAAAACGATTTTTACTTTAATTTAAAGTTGCATTTTCAACCTTTATTATTAAAAGGTGTCATTAGCATCCTTTATGTTAATATTATATATATGACTGCTTGACTCGTATTGGCTCAAAACAATGTGTTAGGTTTTGTTAAAAAGAAAGAAATAAAATATACTTAGTACGATGATGATGATGACGTCGATGAATGTTAATATTATATTTCGCATACATCATTTACACTAACTTCTCTTAGAGCATTTACACCAGATTCTGCATTTTCCATTACTGAGTCCCCTAGAATTTAATGTTAGGTGTAAATGTGTTTTTTTTTAATATCCAATATTTTTAAAGTTAATGAGGCAAATGAAATATATATTAATATTAGTTAGTGTTTAGTATTTTTCTTAACATGATTTCCTATTTTTAAAGTTAATTGGAAATTTCTTTTCATTTATTAGTAACCAAGATTTATGCGAATATATTTCATTGGCCACACATATATTAAGAGTAAATTTTTATTTTCTTTTCCAATGTGGTTTGGTCCAATTAATTATTTTGCTCTATTCATTCGTTTTACCTGATAGAACTCGCACCCGGGCTCCAGCTATCCTGAGGGAAACTTTGGAGGAACCAGCTACTAGACGGTCAGTATCACTATGGGCCCCCCACCATAGTTTCCTCTGACTTTGCCCCGCTCAGGCATAGTTCACCATCTTTTGGGTCCCGACAAGCATGCTCATGCTCAAACCCTTCTTAGATGATCAAGGTCGGTCGGTGGTGCACCCCACAAGGGGGGTCCCACTAAACTGTGTGATCATGGTATGAAAACTCAAGTAGTAAAATTTATAATAAACGATCAAACAATTCTCACAAAAATGGAAAGTGTACCGATCGTATTGTAGTGTGATTAGAAAGATCGAGTGTCGTCCTATAACTCAATGGACAGAACCACAGGCACACTCAGAAAGAAGATGAAGGGTCATGCAACTTAGTATCTAGGAGCAATATGGTCTTTTCACTAATAATCAGTCAAAAAAAGCAAACATCAGGCAAACAAGCAAATAACAATCAGAAGAGTAAACAATAGCTACCCAGGCTAGTATCATGCAATCATGCAATCATTCAAGCAATAATGGATAATGTACTCAATAATTGGTGATTTGGTTTCTTTAGATTAGTCTTTGGTCTCCGTTCCAATCCGCACCGGTCCACACCCCGAGTCGATCGGTTGATCGACTTTTACCATTCCACATCCGACCGGGACGCATCGCCAGCCCCCATTCGCTTCCCTCCCGAAAATTTCAAGCACTTTTTACTCTCTTTTCAAAGTCCTTTTCATCTTTCTCTCGCGGTACCTCACATTAGTATTTAGCCTCGGGCGGAATTTACCACCCGATTGGGATGCATTCCTAAACAACCCGACTCGTATACAGCGCCTCGTGGTGCAACATGGTCTGGGCATGACAGGCCTCTCACTCTGGTGCCCCCTTCCATGGGACTTGGGCCTGGTAGATCGTTTAGGATGCTTCTCCAGACTACACTTCGCTGATGACACTTCTCCATATTACAATTCAAAAGACCAGGCCGTCCGATTGATTTTAAAGCTGAGCTTTTCCCGGGTCGCACGCCGTTACTAAGGGAATCCTTGTAAGTTTCTTTTCCTCCGCTTATTGATATGCTAAAACTTAGCGAGGTAATCTCGCCTGATCTGAGGTCGCGATTGAAGAGACGTCACAAGACAACATATTGGGGTATATTAAGAGTCTTTTACCAGAAGAACCAAAACGCATGACCCGAGACGACTGTTTAATCAACCACCACCAGTCATACGTCCCACTTAAGGTGACTCATATTTGAGCCAACCGCGCCAGGCACGAGAAACCATTCTTCGCCCACACACGAGACACTCCAATCACGGATGTTCTATCCGGGCAACGTGCCACGTGACGCCAGGCAGACGTGCCCTCAACTAGATGGCTTTAAGCACAACTTGCATTCAAAAGCTATATGGTTCACAGAATTCTATAATTCACACAAAGTATCACATTTTGCTACGTTCTTCATCGATGCGTGAGCCGAGATATCCGTTGCCGAGAGTCGTTTTATGCTTAAAAGAAGCCACATACAATGAACGCACCAAATACGGCGTATCTCATGAGAACTCCTAAGTTTAGTATTCCTTGGCACATGTTGTGCCGGGGGTGGTTGTAGCTACAACATGATGTCCATAGGTGCCAAACAAGGATACCACAAGTTGTGCTGCTATGCAGGATTAGACAATGATTCTTCCGCATGTTCACCCGCGGAAACCTTGTTACGACTTCTCCTTCCTCTAAATGATAAGGTTTAGTGGAATTCTCGTGACGTTGCCGGCATTGAACCGCCCACGTCGCCACGATCCTAACACTTCACCGGACCATCCAATAGGTAGGAGCGACGGGCGGTGTGTACAAAGGGAAGGGACGTAGTCAACGCGAGCTGATGACTCGCGCTTACCAGGAATTCCTCGTTTAAGACCAACAATTGAAATGATCTATCCCCATCACGATGAAATTTCAAATATTCCCTGGCCTATCGGCCAAGGCTATATACTCGTTGTATACATCAGCGTAGCACGCATGCGGCCCAGAACATATAAGGTCATTACAGACCTGTTATTCACTTCAATTTTATTTATGTAGTTTCTATTGCTTATCTTTCTCTAATAAACATTCCAAAAAATAACACATACCATCCTCTTAATTTACCAAGAGTTTTGTTAATTATTTAAATTAATTAGATTAATATTTTTAATTCTTTTATAATTTTTATTTTATCTTAAATTATATAATATATTTAACTGTTAAGACTTGAAACGTTAGGGACGAAAATTGTTAAGGGTGAACTAAAACTGTTTAAATTATGCAAATTTCAAAGAGGAAACTGCACCTACTTTATTTTAAAATTTAAATTTGACATGTCTTTAATTTGTATAATTATCAACTAAATTTAAGGAATTTATATTTAAAAGGTTTCTGATGAATAATTTCAAAATCTCAAAGCATTATTTATAATAAAAAATTATCAAACATTTATTTTTGAGTGTTCACAACATAATAGGTTAATGTATAAATACAAAGATTCAATGATAAAGTTTTAAGAATTGATTATGTAAGCTCGTGTAATACACGGGTTTTAAGCTATTATATATATGTAAAAACTTTTACTAACTAATGATTTATATTTCAAAGAATTAATTAATTCTGAAATGCACGTTTCCGTATTCAAAATGGAACCATAACGACTTTGTACACTACTAAAGGTTTAAATGTTAATTTTGAGTTTTGTTTTTTACATTTTGATATTCAAGAGGTGTAATTTTATAGAAATACAATCAACTTTTAATTTTGTTTTCAATTAAGTCATTCATAATTTACTTATTTGTTCCAATTAGGTCACTTTACTTTAAAAAAGTGTTCAAATCCTATATTACTATTAGTAGCTTAAAACCTATGTTTACACGAGGTTATATAATCGGTATTTAAAATTTTAGGGACGAAAACTATTAAGACTTAAAACAATCTGGATGAAAAAAATTTTACTAGATACGTTATGGATGAAAATTGAAAAGACATGAAACTTAGAGACTGTTTCTGTTAACGGTGAACTGAAATAGTTAAGTATTGCAAACCAAATGGATATAAAATGCAATTTACCTTTTTAAATATATAAGATAAATATTCATTAGATACTAACAAATTTAAATCTATTTTATAATTTAAGATAATATAAAAAATATAAAATAATTCAAAGTATTAAAATATAATTATAATAAATAATCAAAAAACTCTGGAAAAATTAAAAAAAAATGACACGTGCCATATTTAGAATATTTTATTAGAGTTATATTATTATTATTATTATTAGTATTAGCATTTAGGATTTCAACTTTCACATAAATTTTTTTTGACCTTTACTTGATTTTTTATTCCAGTTTTTTCATTAATGGGTTTAACGGTGGGAGCTTATGAAAAGGAAAGTGAAGCATTGCAACTATTAAAAGTCATTTGGGAGAATATTGTTAAAATGCCTAACGAAGAAATTGATGCAATACTCCTTGGCGATCCAGAAAATATGAATCAAGTTCTGACCGGACAAAAACTCATTTTAAAGCATCTTGAAAAACTAGATATGGAAACAGAGAACATAATGGAAGGCCCCCGTCGTATGATTAAGACTGATAAATCTTTGCAACTCAAGAATCTAATTTCTGAACATCTTGTGAACATACATGCTGAAATCAAGAATGTCGCTAGACAAGACAGTACGGCCTTTTCTGGTACTAAATATAAAACTCCCAAGTTACAAAAGCTCATTACACATATTGTGAGCACGGGTGATGAACTTGAGAGCATAATCGTGCAAACATCTGAAAAGGAAGACGAAGCAAGATACCTACAAGAACTCATATCTAAACATATTACCGAAATGCGTGAGCTATCAGGATTAAACAGAAAACATTTCCCTTCACGAGTCATGTTTGTTGCTGCAAAAAATGGGAATACTATATTTTTAGTTGAGCTCATCCGTCGATATCCTGATGTGATATGGAAGGTAAATGATAGCAATCAAAGCATATTTCATGTTGCTGTCAAGAATCGTCACGCGGGGGTATACAATCTATTGTACGAGATAGGCTCAATGAAGGGTTTGATAACTCCTCTAAGAGATGAAGATGAAAACAATATGTTGCACCTGGTAGGAAAGAGGGCTACAAATGAGCGACTTGCAGATGTGTCTGGACCAGCTTTGCAGATGCAGAGAGAACTATTATGGTTCAAGGTACGCGTATAACCTCTTTCTTCTTGTTTTTTCACGATGAGAAGAGCGTTCTATGCTATCATGTATAACTTTTCTAGTTTGTTTGTGCCATAGGAAGTAGAGAGTATGGTTCCTCCTTCTTATAGGGAAAGAAAAACCAAAGATGGTCTAAAACCACGTGAGCTGTTCACTGAGGAACACAAAGAACTTATTGGAGAAGGTGAGAAGTGGATGAAAGAAACTGCTAGTCAATGTATGGTTGTTGCAGCACGATAGTATTTGCAGCTGCTTTTACAGTTCCAGGTGTATATAATCAAAACGCTGGTATTCCTATTTTCTACCAAAAGTCACTCTTTACTGTCTTTATGCCATGTCCTTGTTCTTATCATCAACTTCCATACTCACCTTCTTATCCATCCTTATGCCAAAAGAGATTTTGTGGCATCATTACCCATGAAGTTGATGTTAGGTATATCAACTCTTTTCTTCTCAATAACAACCATGATGGTCACTTTCGCTGTTAGCTTCTTCATACTGTACCATAAAGAAATGAAATGGATACCTATCTTGCTCAGTGTGTTTGCTCTCATGCCTGTCCTCTTATATGTTGTACTACAATATCATGTGTTAGCCGACGTAGTTCGCTCAACATATGGTTCTAAGTACCTGTTTAAACCTGGGAAACAAGTTCTTTACTATGTAAATCCTAGGGTTTAACTATTGTCGGTTTTAAATAAGCGGAAGTAAGTCGACTACTGTATTTTGTTGCCATGTTCTCATTTTATTAGTTGGAAAAGAAAGAAACATCAATGTGTTATATTAATTTAATTTGTTAACTCATCGGATTATTGTTTGGTCCAGTTTTATTTGAATTTGTTTTGTTCTCCCGTTAAACGATATGATTTCCAGTTATTCCCTCTTCTCGTGCCTTCTAAGATATTCGTACTTAGTTACCTTATCATTTCAATTGGCAGAATAAATAGGTGATTGCAGAGCTAGAACTCAATAATAAGCTAAAATTAAGCTTTCGCAAGTTTGAGATTCGTTTATATATAAATTACACTTTTAGATTTACTGTTCTTGGTTGATTGCTCGTGAGTTAAGATCAATTCAGGGATAAACGACCAACAGTGGCATCAGAGCCTTGTTAGGAAATATCGACAATTGCGAAACTGGATTGCCGAACGCTAGAACGTGGCACAAGAGCAATCAAGAAGAAGGATATAGAACCAAAAACAGATACCGAGAAAAGGACGAAGAAATTAAGCTTTTCTGGAAAATCAGATTGTTTTGATTTATTTAAAGGTGAATTGTTTTATGATTGCTTGTGTAACGTATAAGACAAAGACCTTCTATTTAAGCTTTGAATAAATCCGTTTTACACAAGCCTTTTTCTCCATAATTTTGATATTTTTCTAATTTTAATGATTTTTGTTGTTGCTGGTTATACTAGGTTGCAAAAGGAAAGTGTTTCAAAGAGAGATTATTGAATGGAATATTTTCCAAATTGTTTTTCGAATTGTCGGGTCCAACCAATCTGAAGATCCAAGAAAGATTTTACTAGAAACCGACCAAAAAATGTGGAATTCTTCATACATGTACTTGCTTTTGCCACAAGAATCACTAGATCCGATTAATATCAATTGGTGATTGAATTCATAAAAAAGTCTTCTATCTCAAGTGCTGAAAAACAGAGTGTTGATTCAATCATCACAGATTCTAAAAGCACAAGTGTGATTCATTTGCCAACATATTTGTTAACAAAGATGATGTCAGTAATGTGGGGGGGGTTTTGGCAATTCATACTAGAAAGATATATTCTGTATTTCTGTTCTTGAGGTTCTAAAATATGAAACCGCTCTTAGTCCTTTTGATGGAAAAACTAAAAAATGTTTCAAACATCTGAAAGTTATTTTAAACAAAAATATGAAATTAATTTGGTTTATCCAGAACAAAACATGCCGCTGCTTAAACATAAAAAAAAAAAAGAGGTTTCACATAAGGTTAATTTTCATTCCTCATATTTTTTATTTCTTTTATTTTTTTAAATTATAGTTGTTGATTATGTGAATAAAAATAAAAATAAAATAATTTTGTAAGTAAAAGGTCTAGAATTAGAACACTTTTTTAAAGTTAAGTGGCATAATTGAAACAAAAATAAGTATAAGTGACTTAATTAAAAAAATATATGAGTTGTTAATTGAAACAAAACTGAAAGTTTTTTATATTACTATGACTTTTTTTCTATTATTTTATTATTTTAGAAGCAAATGATCTGGGTCTACATTAATCAATCTTAGTTGTTAGAAGAGTACAAGATGTTGAATTAATTTTTTTAACAAGCACGAAACCACTTGCAATATCTATTAACTAATCAAGAGTTTTAGTTTAAGTATTCCTCAAAAATTAAAGTTGTTTTATTTTAATTCGGGAAATGTACACAATAAATTCACCACAAGTGTGATTCATTTGCCAACATATCTTTTTACAAAGATGATGTCAGCAATGTGGTGGTTTTGGCAATTCTTACAGGAAAGATATATTCTATATTTTTGTTCTTGAGGTTTTAAAATATGAAACCGCTCTTAGTTCTTTTGATGGAAAAAACTAAAAAAATTTCAAACATCTGAAAGTTATTTTAAACAAAAATATGAAATTAATTTAGTTTATCCCGAACAAAACATGTTGCTGCTTAAAGCGGTTTCACATAATGTTTCCCAACCCAATTTTCATTCCTCATATTTTTTATTTCTTTTATTTTTTTAAAAAATTGATGGTTGATTATGTGAATTAAAAATATAAAAAATTAATAAGTTTGTAGGTAAAAGGTATAGAATTAGAACACTTTTAAAGTTAAGTGACATAATTAGAACAAAATTAAGTTTGAGTGACCTAATTAAAAAAAATATGAGTGGTTAATTGAAACAAAGCTGAAAGTTTGTTAATTACAAACTTATGACTTTTTTACTATGATTTATTATTTTAGAAGCAAATAATATGGATCTACATTAATCGGCCTTAGTTGTTAGAAGAGTACAAGATGTTGAACTAAGTTTTTTAATAAGCACGAAACCACTTGCAATTTTCTATCAACTAACCAAGACTTTTTAGTTTATGTATTCCTTAAAAATTTAAGTTATTTTTTTAATTCAGGAAATGTACACAATAAAGTCAGCAAAAGTGTGATTCATTTGCCAACAAATCTGTTAACAAAGTTGATGTCAGCAATGTGGTGGTTTCGACAATTCCTACTGGAAAGATATATTTTGTATTTTTGTTCTTGAGGTTATAATATATGAAATCGCTCCTAGTTCTTTTGATGAAAAAGTAAAAAACTAAAAAGTTTTTCATCTGAAAGTTATTTTAAAACCCACCCCACGCAAACCGTGGATCCATGGTATCTTCTTCCTCACCCATGAACCTACCCGCATAACCTCAAAACGGGTCGCGACGCTCTGCTTAACCTCAACCCACGAAACCAACGAGAAAATGGTCGGGTGTAATCAAGGAGTCTACTTGAAGCATCAATTTTGAAGATTGATACACAAATCGTTCGATATCACCCCATTTACTGAAAGTTAAAGCTATGAAACCGACACTTAAACCTGGTGTTTACACCCAACCAACTATGAAAACCGACCATTATGAGTCGTGGTTTTGTTTTCACATTCGTACAGTACACAAATCTAGTCGACAGCCCTGTGGAGTTTGAGATCAAAGACTTCGAACTGAAACCCCTTC
>WOUH02007291.1:0-17766 GCA_009936405.2 Stevia rebaudiana
ACCCATTTAACCGAAACTAACAGCTAGACAACCTAAACTTATACCCTCTCGGTCTCAAAGTTGCAAAGGCAACAAAAACTGGTCAATTAGACTCCCAATCAACTTAATTAAGACAAACTAAGCCTATGAATGAATTTAATACCAATTTATATCACCTGTGACTCCTATGTGATCAACTATTAGTTGTGTTTTAACTGTTATTAATGAATTATAGTGAATCATAGTCCAAATCAATGCTAAATACATTCAAAACTTACAATCATGACAAACCTAGGCAACTACAACGAATTTAGCCAAACATCATGATCAAAACAGAAGCAATAACCATATAATAACTCATATCGGTCAAATGAACAGAAAAGAATAGCAAAGTAAGTGTGTGGATTTAGTTGGATTGTTTTTATAAATTTTACTACTTGATTATTTTAATTCCACATATCCTTCACATATGCACTTACTGTTTTACCTCATATCAAAACACGAAAATGTCCTTGATGTTAAAGGAATTATTTAACAATGTTAATGGTTTGGACTATAAATGATAAAAAAAAATTTAGACTAAAAAAGTCAAATCTTAAGTGTTGACTAAAATAGGTATGTTATCAAACCATAGGGACTTAAACCGTATTTTACTTTTTATTTAACTAATGATAAACCAATGATTTCTAACCCAATTAGTTTGAATGGGGTGCAGACTAAGGCTCTATCTTAGAGCATAATTGGTTTAGGTATTCTTGTGATAGGGAGAACGTGCACCTCGGATAGAGGTTGCCAGTTCAAACCTGAGGAGGATATGAGGTTTACGAATTCCATCTAGTTCTCGCTTATATCGGTACGGTCTCACAAAGGTAAGGGAATCAACATTGGCTACATTGTCCGACAACCAAGTGGCTAGCATGAGTAAATTGTCATTTTCGTCCTTGTGGTTTGGCAGTTTTTCCATTTTCATTTATAAGGTTTTTTTTCCTTCGTTTGTGTCCTCGACATTCCATTTTTTTTGTCATTTTCATCCATGTGGATTGGACATTTTTCTATTTTCATCCAAATGGAGTTAATAGATTGGACGAAAATGGTAAAATTAAAATGTCATGGACGCAGACAAGAAAAAAAAACCTTTTAAATGAAAATGAAAAAAGTACCCAAACCACAAAGACAAAATGACAATTTACTCAATAATAATTATATAAATTTTTTGCAAAGAGTGTTTCAACTAAGTAAGAAGAGATCACTTACAAATAACTTTCAAGAAACATAAAAATCATTTGTCTTTAAATATACAAAAGAAACATAAGAAACATAAAAGAGATCACTTATTAAAATCATTTGTCTTTAAATATACAAAAGAAACATAAAAATGCCAAAGAAAGATACATGATATTCAGAGTAGGTAAACTCAATATGGAACCATATGTGAATCACCCCTTTTTAGATGGAAAAGTTAAAGAATATTAAATACACAATAAATTTAATTGTATTAATACAGATTTTGTTTTTCTCTAATTGCTTTTTATGTTTAATATAAACCAATATTTACTAGAATGCCTTTAAATTTGTTGGGAGTAAAAGTATTGCTAAAAGTACTACACTCGTGAATGAACTAGTTCCCAAGCAAAGGTCAGAGATACGAACATAGAGTCACATAAATACAAGTTTTAAAAAACGTTTTTAGGTAAAGGATAAAGGTGTTAATGACTGTCATCTCTTGGAGGGAGATTAAGCGTTCTCATAAGGAGGGAATAAGTTTGATATTAATAACATAAAATGTTTTTGATAACCGTTAAAATCATTAAGGTTATAAATAAATAAGTATAACATTTAATGAATATGTAAAAAACCACAATACCGAACGTTCACAAAAACATACTAACGAATGTGACCTCTGTTCATGTTCGCTCATTTAGCAAGGAGAACAAAATTTCTTGTTCATGTTTGTTAAAGTATTAAACAAACGAATTTATACAAATTTCCTGTCAAATAGTTCACAAACTGTTCATTGAATGTTTAGTTCTTCTACAACAATGTTCATTTATGTAAAATAATTTAACATCATATGAATTTTTGTAAACATTTTAAAATTATATATTGTATTTTGTTGAATGTAACAATATTTTATTGTTATATGTAATAATATTTGTATTATGTGCTGGGAATTTTTGGTGATTTCACGAGTTTTCATAAAACTACTTTTATCAGATAATTAATAATTAACAGTTAATTAATTATTAAAACACAACGAAAATTTATAACAGTTTTAATCAGCAGTTTATCCTTACTCAATATCAGAGTTACAAACATACAAATACATATGCAATTAATTTTATTCTAATCTACTGAGATATCATATACATTGGTTATGACAACTGGTTGAGACACTGTGATTCAATGAACTTATGCTAGAAAAACACGAATGGGATCGGGTGAGACACGGCTCGAAAGGCGCGGCTCAGCTTGGAAGGTCAGCTTGGTCCAGCAGCTCCTTGCTTGCGGTTGAAAACAAACGGCAGCAAGGTGGTGGTCACTACTACAAAAATAACCTTTAATTTAAAAAATATAAGCATTGTTATCAATTCATGAAGCTTAGTTTCTTGCTGAAAAAGACTATAGACTTTGTTAAAGTAGTTTCTGATTCTAGATACATTGTTTGAATTGTTAAGAAACCTTTTTTCAGAGTCGGTGAATTCTTCTAATTATCTTATTAGTTTTGAAGTTAATTTTTCTGTGTGGATGGTTGTGCATAATTTGTTAGTTAAAAACACTAGCCAAGTTATGGGATCAATCTGTTAAGAAAATTGATTTGGTCATATGATGGGGGATCAAGTAGGGTTTATTTATGGAATTAAATTGTTAACTGTTCCAGTTAAATCACTCAAAGTTTTTTTTTGTCTTTTTAAAGTTACTCAACTTTCATTAGGTGTTCCAATTATTCCCGTGTAATTTTTTAAAATTTGTTTAAATTTTAAAAAAATTGATTGGGGCAAATGAAACATTTATAAATCTTGATTTAAAATAAGTGAAAGCTTTTTTTCAGTTAACTTTAATTTTGAGGTAATTGTGAAAAAAAAAAAGTTCATGAAATAATAACAAAGTCTCATAATTGAATAACTATAGTCATATTAAGAGCAAATATTCATTAATTAGTAACAAATATTCATATATGTTTTTTGCGTTAATCAATTTCAAAAAATTAAATTTTTATTAAAAAAATTACATATAATTGGAACACTTAGTGAAAGATGAGTGACTTTAGATGGACAAAATAACTTTGAGTAACTTAATTAGAACACTTAGGAAACTTGGTTACATTTCTACAAACTTGGTTACATTGTTTGAACCGATAACAATGCTTATATTTTTTTATGAAACTTAAACAATGACATTCAAATATGTGTCGTAAAATCTAGATTTTATAGAAACGATGACACTTTTTTTATGACACACACTTTGGCATGTTATAAAATGAATGTGTGTCATTGTTCGCGTGTCATTAAAGATGTTTTTTCTAGTAGTGGGTGTTCGGTGGTGATCAACAAATATATTAATTACCGAATGGAATGTGTTTTCCCTTTTATTCTGCCGTCGCACGCATCCAAGAAAGAAAAAGATACATATATATTAACTTTTCATCTTGATCTCATATTTAATTTCGTTTAGGAGCTCAATTGGGTTTGTCTAGATTTTAATTAAAAATTGTCTTTGATTGTTTTGCATAATTCTTCTGTGTTTTTTGTTTGAACGACAATGAATAATTTTTATACGATAATTGTGATTGGTTTGACTGCCATGATTTGGACAATGATACTTGTTGATTGGATGTAATCAGTTAAAAAAAAGTTAATAATTAACCACATAGCAGTTAGGGTAGTATTAGTTGATTACTAATTCAAGTCTAGGTCTAGTTTGTCTATAAGCTAGGTTAATATCTTGTTTAAAGTCTTTGCGTTCTTGAGACCGAGAGGGTATAGAATTAGGTTTAACTGTTGGTTTAGGTAATTTGGGTAGACCGAGAGGATAACCTAAGTTAATTAAGTCGATAATTAGCAATTGAAAGTGTGTGTTGGTCATTAGTTGTAGTCTTAGTGCACGGTTTAGGCTGAGAGGAAAAACGGGTGCGTGATACTTGATTACCGGATAGGTTAGGCCGAGAGGAAACCTAGTCCATCGATTTAGGGTACTAATAAGTTGATTGATAAGAGTCTTTGTTTGAGTGATCTAGGTCGAGAGGATAATTTCACTTTACTTACGTACGCCATTAATCAACTATTTAAAAGAAACCAAATCCCAATTGTTGAGTCCAATGAACTATTATAACTTGTCTAATTGCATGATACTAGCCTAGGTAACTACCTTTTCTCATCTTGATTGATATTTTCTATTTGCTTGCTTGTTTGGCTTCTTGTTAGTGAATTGACTAGTTTTGCCCCTAGAGTTAACTAAGTTGCATGATCTTTCTTAGATCTTGAGTGTTCCTTGGTGCTGTCCGTGAGTCCTTGGACGATACTCGGTCTTTCACTTCATACTATGATACGATCGGTACACTTGCCGTTTATGTGTGTTTGTTTTATCGTTTTTGTAAATTTTATTACTTGATTGATTTGCACACGGTGATCACACACATCAACTTTTTTTGTACTCGATTATTTTTTGTACCAGATTTTTTTTTTGTACTGAATTATTATTATTTTTGTCCTGGATTATTTTTTTTGTACCGGATTATTTTTTTTTTTTTGCACTGAATTATTTTTTTGTACTGGATTATTTTTTTTGTACTAGTTTTTATTGTACTAAAGATGAACGGTCCACAAGTGTTTTCTAGTTCCCACTTTTTGAATGGTTCCCCAATGAATATTCCCTATTATTATTACTAGTTTGAACATCAATCTCATATATACCATTTCGAGGTTTAGCCTCAAAATAAAATATATCATTCAAGTAAGAATTAATAGAAATACCATTAAAAGCGTACTTAAATCTTTGTTCAAATAACAACGAAACTGAAATAATGTTTATTGAGTCATGAATAAGTTTTAGGGGCTGTTTGATTTATCTGACTGAGTCAGAAGCTAGCTGACCCTAGTTAGAAGTTCTGACTGAGTCTGCATCTGACTGAAACTTGGCTGTTTGATTCTGTATCTGACTGACTCTGGTGAATGATAAAAATAACCATAAACTATGTTGAAAAACGGGTTTCTAACAAGGAAAACTCTTTGTATTAAAACAGGTTTTTTAATATTTACTATATTTAAAAAATGGAATATATAAAGTGTGAAATCGTGAAACCCTAACAACAAATAGAGATCTCATTTGCACCTCGCAGCCACAACCCCCAACCCCAATCTGCATTCATCTTCACGAATTCATCATCCGCCATGTCTTCCCGGCTGCTCCTCCCTCCACCGATCTCCGACCAGATATCCATTCACTCACGCCGGCAGATCCGCCGCCGCACCATCAGTCGTCGGGTTTTGCTCCCGAGATGGCCCGAGAAGAAGTCGGTCGCTCCCGAGAACGAGCCGACCAGCCCCAGTCAGCGATCTCCAAACCCCGGTCTGGGTCAGTGGCTCGGTCAGCTCGCTGGTTCGGTCAGCGCGTCGTCAAACACCCTGACTTGCTGACTAAGTCAGCCAGTCTTCGTTCAGATGCTCGGTCAGACGCAACAAACACACCCTTAGTGTTTCTTGGTTCACTTAGTGGTCTTTCTCGAGATTACACTTGGTTCTCGAGTCATTGATGGGTTTATTTAGTTGTCTAGGCTGAAGGCCATTTTGTACCCCGAGTAATATATAAACTCGAAGCTTAGTCATTTATTAGGTTAACGGTTTGTCTCTACTGTCGAGTTCGTTGTACTTCGTGTACCAGTCGGTTCTTAGAAACCGAGTGCACTTGTTAATCAATCGACAAGCTTTATTCATCTTATTTGTTTTTGTCTTGTTATTCTTGCACACGAAAAATACCATTCCGCGATCTTGTTTGTGTGTTGTAATCGATATCAGTTTTAGATCCTAATAAGGGACTAACAATTGGTATCAAAGCCTTCGTGATATCGATTTTGCAAGAAAAAGGATTTTTTTAATGCTATTGGACGTGTTTTTGAATTCGGTGTTCTTCGTGGAGTTGAGTTTGAATACGCAGAAAGGTATTGTTTGATCGAGTTTGAGCAAAAATCGAGTGAAGATTGTGTTTAGGATATCAGGATTAGAATTAAGGAGATTTGATCAAATCTTCTTATTTTTGGAAGTTGTTAGATATTCTCGGAGTTGTTCTCGGGTTTTTAACGATCTCGATATTGTTCTCATATTGTCCTCGAGCTCGTGTTCTGAAATTTTGGTGTTCTCGAGAAAGTGCGTTCTCGATAGTCTTACTATCAACCTGTGTTCTCGAACTATTGTAGGTGTTCTCGAATTTACTTTGTCGTGAAACGTGTGGTCGCTCGAGAACTTATGTTTGCGTTCGAGAAAGGAGTGTTTGATTCGAGATCGTTCCAGACTTTAAAAACTTTGACAAAGACTACTAACCATTTTTGCAGGTTTTACCTTAACTAAAATGGATTCTTTTAGTGTTCTCGCTGCTGCTTTAGCAAATAAACATAATGATCTTGATGCAATCATGCGAACAACCACAAGAATTTCCAGATTGTCATCTGCTGTTGGCTTCCTTGAATGGAAGTTTCGTTTTGAAAAACAAATTCGAACCAAGGAACTTAAATTGTGGCGCGTGATCCTTAGAGGCGTAAGATAACTTACAAAGATATTGAGGGAAACGAGCTGATTAAGAATCCTAAAAACTACACTGAAGAGTACTTCCAAGTCATTGAAAAGGATGTACAAGCTCTTGGCTACATCACTCAGGGTCTAACACCTGAAATCTCTTAGTGCTTTCGAGAGATCACTGATGCCAAGTAGCTGTGGAATGCCCTGATCAATATGTACCCAAGGCAACACTGAGATGAAGGAGTCAAGAAAGGAAATGTAAAATAACAAGTTTAACACTTTCAACTACCTTGTTGGTTAGAGTCTGGATGATTAGATATAACGGTTCGTGATGTTGATCACTGAGATGAGGACTGCTATGATTGATAATGCAGCAGGGGTGATTAACAAGAAACTTTTGAATGCCCTGCCCTGAAATTGGGATATGAATGTGGGTATCATCAAGTCCACAAAGAATTTGGACAACTTGAGTTTGACTGAGATGGTGTCGGTCATTAAATCATATGAAATGAATGATCAACAAAGGGCGATGAACCACACAAATAGCTATAACGCTGGCGGTGTGAGTACCTTGAACAAGGTTTTTTTTTTCTCAACCTTCATCTGCCTATCATGTTCATAAGGTTGTTATGCCAGCCTCATCTACTAGCAATCCTGTCCTATCAGCATGAGTTAAGTCTCAAGGACCCACTTGTAAATATGCTACTGGAAGCTCATCATCACCCAGAAATGTGCAACCTGCTGCAATAACCAAAGAAGCCCTTGATAACACTCCTTTGGTTGCGGGTTTACTAAAGTGTTCATCTGCTTTAAGCTCAGGTGATTTTATGCCTCCATTTGCTGTCGTGGGATCTGAGCTTGAACAGATACACCCTGAAGACATGGAAGAAATGGACATCACATGGCATATTGCAAATGTATTCTTAAGAGCCAGGAACTTTGCTCGGACTACAGTTCGGAATCCCTGGGGTCAATCTGACATCAGCAAAGTAAAGTTCACCAAAGAGAAACTTGGATGTTATAACTGTCACGAGCTGGGTCACGTTGCTCGTGAGTGCCAAAACCCCAAGAAAGTAGCTAATAATTCTGAAAGGGCCATAGTTCCTGTTGGTGGCAATGATAGAGGTACTGAGGCGTCTGGAAGCAAGAGTAAAGCTTTGGTGTCACAGGATGTACAGTTTGCATGGGATGATCAGATCAAAGCTCTCAGTATCACTGAGGAATCCACTGTCGCATTACTTGCTGAGCTTGATGGTGGATCGGATTAGTTGGAACATGCTTTTATGGCTAATCTTCCTGCAAATGATGATGTAAGCTCCTTTTTATGTTCACAAGCCTGTACTGATAAAGTAAGTAACTATAGAACACATAACACAAATTTTCTACTTGACATGTCATGGCTACAACAAGAAAACTTAAAGTTTAAAAAGGAAAATAAACGTTTAATTGAGAAAGTTGAAGCTCAAAAGATAGATATAACACTTTTGAATAGAGACTTAAGCAACGCAAAAAGTGTTATACAATCTTCTAAAGCTATTCTTGACAACGCAAAATCTGAAGCAGAAAGATAGAAAAACAAATTTATAAATGTTGAACTAAATTTTAAGAAATTTGATGTATCGTCTACAGTTTAGAAAATATGCTTCAGAATCAAATGCAATGGCAAGAAACCAAGGGAATGTGTTATGTTAATCACATCAATGATGATGAAATTAAGCCGACCGTTTGGGTAACTGCTAAGGGTGAGGAATCGAGTAAAATCAGTGAACCAGAAACAACTTCAATAGTTATTGGGGCTAGAGGCAATGTGTTCGTAAATACTCCTCCACCTTAAGCAACATCTTTGTTTATACACCCATGACTAAACAAGAAATAAAAAAATTCTGCAACCATGAAGTATGGTAAACGAGAGATAGAAAAGATCACCACTTCATGTTCAGTCAAAATAACTTAACCTGAAGTTCATGTAACATCTTCTAATCAATCTGGTTCATGTGCAGATAGTGTGATAATAGAGGAATGGAATGATGTTGATGATGAGCCCGCTGAACCACAAACTTTTAATAATGACTTGCATAAAAAACAATCTTTATTTAATTGCAAAACATCTAAAACGTTGGATTTTGAATTGTTTAAAAACTCGGTTCCTTTTATTCCTGTTAGTAGGGGTGCTCAAAAAAATCGAAACTCGAAAAAAGCCGAAACCCGAATCGTATCCAAAACCGAAAAAAATCGATTCCAATCCGTTTTTCGGATTTCGGATCGGATAAACTCGAATTTGATTAACTTGTTCGTATTTTCGAGTCGGATTCGGATCTCATATTCTAAAAGTTTCGGATTTTCGGTTTAATCGGATATTCGATTAACTTAAACTAGCCCAGCAAGTGCCTAACAGTCCACCAAGAACGGCCCACCAAGCGCAAGCCTAACCCATCTAAACGTGTAACTTCCATCATACTTCCACCAGTTTAATCGTATCTTTCTTATGACTGCCACTCCTTATTCTTTCAAACCCTAGATCGAGATTCTAAGCAGCAACACGAATTGAGTATGCCCATAATCCGTATCTGTCTTATGCGACGCATTCGGCAGTCGACGCTCGAACGCGGACTTGAGTAAAAGTAGACACGAATTCAGTAGACGCCCATTCCTGGTCCTTCCTATTCAAACCCTAAATCGACGCAGACATGAAATGAGGTTATAGATTATATCCATGTTTCGTGTTTTGATTTTGAGCATTAGTTTGTTTTTGCTAACATCTTAGTTTACTAAGCTAATTGGTATATTTCCATTATCGTTGTAATGATACTATGTATCTAAAATTTAATCTGAGTATTGAGTATTGAGATCACACATAGTTGAGAATTTTTGTGTTTTTACTTTTAGCTACATAATCTATAGAAGATTTAATAATCTATGTTTATTTTACTTTCATGATCCATGTTTCATAATCTGAGATAACAAGAATTTTTTTTATTAAGCTTTGATCGAGTTGTTCTAGTTATTCGAATATATTCGAATCCGAACCGAAAACCAACTCGGATCATTTCGGATCAATTCGAATCGGATACGAAGTAGCTCAATTCGGATTGGATCGGATTCGGATTTCGATTCAAAATTTTGAAATCCAAATAATCCGATTTGAATAACCCGAAAAACTCGAAATCCGACCCGATGAACACCCCTACCTGCTAGCTTGAATAATGATGCATGTGTGAAAAATGTTAATTGCTGGAATCCAAATATTTCAGATTGGGATATCATTAATCATTTGAATGATTCATTATCTGTTTCTAATTTTAGTTATGTGGATAATTCTGTAATTAATGCTAATTCTGTGATTAATGCGAACATTTCAAATAAGGTTGAAAATCCTTGGACAACAAAGTATGTTCCACCTAAGCCCAAGGTTGGAACATTTGTGCTACCAAAAGTAGCCAAAACAAGCTCATGCACACAACAAACTACCAAGACCAAGTCCAACAAAGCTTTTAAATCACAAAAGATTCACAGTGAAACACATACTCCACAAATAAAACATCAAACATGTTTTCACTGTGGAACTCCTGGACATATTGCAAGAAATTGCAAGAATCTTTCTTACATTTCATTTAAGAAACAACCACAAAAGGCTTAAAACTGGAACAAACAATTTTTTAAATCTAGGAAGATGTCCTGTTCCAAACCGAAGCCCTCTGATGGTGATTGGAGAAAACCAAAGTCCACACCTACATGTGTTTGTAAAAACAAACAACCAAATTTCAATAATATAAATTCGAATGGAAATAAATTTTGGAACTTAAAGTCGAATTCTGAAACAAAATAAAAAACAAACACCACATCATCAGCTCCCAAGTGTGTTAAATTTGTCTTAAGACACGATAACAAAGTTGTGCCCCTCAAAATCTGGGTCCCTAAAACAAATTAATCCCTTTACATGTGCAGGAACAGCGGTGGAGAAATATCCTCAAACTTTGGTATGTGGATAGTGGTTGTTCCCGGCACATGACAAGGGACATCTCCCAGCTAGAACACTTGGAGCATCATGACGGGGAAGACATTGTGTTTGCAGGATAAAGTAGAGGAAATATTATGTAGCAGCATCCACTTGATGTTCCCAGGTTATTTGGAGGCTACATCAATTGCTGGATTACGGTTTGAATTTCAATACAAATCAAATTTTTGTGATAATAATGCGGAAATTCAAATTTGCAAGTAATCAGTTCAATACTTGAAAACCCGTACGAGTCTTAATTTTTAAAATATCTTCAAATTTCTTTTAATAAAATTTTTCATACCATGAATAAATTTAGGGGGAGAAATAATCAAAGAAATTAAGGCTTTAACAATATGAAATGATATAAATTTTCGTAATTAAAAGGTCAGTTCAAAAGTCATGAGGTGCTATTTATGAATAAAACACACTTGAAAATGATATGCTGGTAGGCTCACTTAATAGAATTAACTCGTCCATATTGTGCTTAACTTAAATGAAACGTGTGTCATTATATGAAAACATCACTACTTAGAAGAGTGTAACATCTATTTGATTGTCTTAAAAATCCCAATAAGCGTTTATTATGCATGTGACTCTGAGAGTATGTCAAACATCGAGTTCTTTCTTTGAAAGTACTTTACATCTGTATAAATATCATGCGATACTCATGAATGTCATCTCTTTGTTCTGCTTACGCGGAGACCTGAGAAATCTGGAAAATGTGAGTATTCGTTACGAAATCTGGATCTAACACATTCAAAGGATGCCAATGAGCACAACCATACAAAAGTATGATAAAAGAAATGTATATTAAAGCCTTGTATAATAAAAGAAATCTATGATCCATTCTTTCTTTCTTTCTCCTAACTCTTAAACATAGAATTAGAGTCAGATGTGTATGAATGTACTGCAGGAAATCTTTGACTTGATAGAATGCACCATAGGTATGTAGGATTTAGTGTAATTCAGTGATGACATGCTTAATGTACCAAAACATGATAAATATGCATAAATTGAAAAGGTGAAAAGGTTTTAAGATTGGGTTTCAACAGACAACATACCAGAAATCATTCAATTCGTTTTATTAAAATTAGCATTGAAAAGAGTTTTAACTGATTTGAGAACGATTTGATCCCAAACTGATAAGTTGTTTAAACAGAAATCGTTAGTAATGAGGGATATCGGATTTTAACCGGATAAAGTGTAAATGAAAGGTTTTGTCTGAGTTGTTGCATCGGTGTGCAAGTTTCCGGCGTGTGTGTATGATATAATCATTTTGCTCATCTTATCATCATTGTTACTGATCATACTGCTAAGGTATTTATAGGTTTTCAGTTGATGTCTGAGCTGTCTAGAAACCATTTTTCAATCCAACGAACAACAAAAATGGACAGATGTGGTTTGACTCACTTCAAAAACATGCTAATGTTGGGTTTTCAAATATTCAAGTTGCTGTGTCAAGAACTATCAAGAAGACCAACTCTTTGGGAAATCCTATTGATTTGAATATTGTTGAGATTAAATGGCCACTAACTAAGAATGTAAAGAAAGTTTCTATTTTGCCTGATATGCCAGAAGGAGCACTTGACGATTTCAAATTCTGGGCTTTTGATGAGCACGCATATGGAGCTCTAATCAACTGTGGTGACATTGAATACTTATTCTATGACCCAGTTGATTTCATGTGTTTAAGGGAGAAAGATTTGAAGTATCTAATAAAGCATGATCTCAAAGTTGACACTGATCATCTTGAGGATGAACTAGAATTTATTCTAACTGTACGGGCAACCATTAGACATAGTGCATGGGCTGGTGGAATGGATGGTGTATCAGCGTTGATGTCTAACCCAAATATTTCTGGAAGTGACGAGACAATTGATCCTGAAGATAAGTAGACTGAGGAAGCACAAGAAACATAAAACTAGGGGGAGATTGTTGAGTCATGAATAAGTTTTACTGTTTCTTGGTTCACTTAGTGGTCGTTCTCGAGATTACACTTGGTTCTCGAGTTATTGTTGGGTTTAGTTAGTTGTCTGGGCCAAAGGCCATTTTGTACCCGAGTAATATATAAACTCAAAGCTTAGTCATTTATAAGGTTAACGTTTTGTTTCTACTGTCGAGTTCGTTGTTCTTTGTGTACCAGTCGGTTCTTAGAAACCGAGTGCACTTGTTAATCAATCGACAAGATTTATTCATCTTATTTGTGTTTGTCTTGTTATTCTTGCACACGAGCAATACCATTTCGTGATCTTGTTTGTGTTTTGTAATCGATATCGCTTTTAGATCCTGATAAGGGACTAACAATGTCCCTGGTCAAACCAGGTGCAAGCAAACAATTTTTTAAAGTAACTACAAGGCCAGATTGACAAGAAAAAATAAAGTTCCAGTTGCTAGACTTAGTACTCTCTTCCCATCACCAACGATGAGTTCGATGTCGCCTTGCTTCAGTTTTTCCAGTTTTCAGGTTCCTGCAAGACAATAAGAATGTGATAACCACATCGAGTATCAAATACCCACATGTTGCTGGAAAAAGTGAAAAGTTCACTAACATAAATAGAAATACCTGGATTGTGTTCTCGAGAGGCCTTCATCTTTCTTTGCTCAACCAGAAGTTTGGGATAGTAGAGTTCCCAGTGCCCCATCTTGTCGCATTGAAGACATTGATGCTCCTCGGGAGGAGGTAGTCTTGATTTTGCAACTAGATTGTTCTTGTTGGTATGATTGGCAGCAATAACAACTTTACTTTCGCCTTTGCTGTTTGACCCCAATTTCTTAGAACTGGGTTTCATAACACCAGTAAAGTAAATCTGACCATAAGAACATGGTTGGTTATGGAGGGGATGCTCTTCTCAGCAGTATCCAGCATGTCATGTCATGGAGTTCAGATATAGTCTTTATACGACCACTCATGGCATAATCCTTTACGGACTGGTAGTAAGAGCTGGTGAGAGAAATCAAGGTAAAACCCCCTACAACTTTATCTAACATAGTATGACCAAGCATGTTCATTTGGTCGATGTACCCTTTCATCTTAAGTAGATGTGTACTAACAGATGAGCCCTCCTGCATCTTGCAGTTCATGAGTTATTGCAAGTTTCGATAAGTAGCATGTTTCTAATGCTCTTTTGAGGATTACAAGACATATTGGTAGGCATAAGACTTGGCGCCTTGTTGGCATGGTCTAGATGCTCTTGCGTAACTTTTTTGGCCTCTTCTGAATTATGCTTTCCTATTTCAGGGAAAGGATGATCCAATATGTTGGTTTTATTGAGTTTGTTCTTTTTAGGAATGAACTTGGGAATGGAGGATTGGTTCTTTTCTGAAGATATCTATAAAATAAGCAAAGATAAATTTAGTTAGTATTTTCGATGTTTTAATTCTATTATTTATTAGTGACCCATTAACAATAATAAGAATAAAGAGTGAGAATCTAGATATGTCAATTATTAAAGGCAAGTGTGTCCTACGACATTAATAATTGGATAGGTAGACTTTCCAATTGTATAATAGCACAAATTTTGTTTATGAGGTCGATTGGACATTAAAGTCGATCGATACGTGTAGCCTCATCTATGCCCACTTTTATCTCTAGACAGCTGTAGCATGTAACAAGAGAGAGTGTCAGTCATCCTGGAACATATACATGCGGAAGTGTTTGGCGATGTGTCAACCAAACCCTTGCACCTTGGTAGAAAAAACTATACATCGAATGCGGTGGTGTGTCCTCCAACATTAATGTTTCGTTTTATGTTCCAAATGTTCCTTATTGTAGGATGGCATAGACTATCGATTTAATATGAGATCCAATTTTATTGCATACCGAATATGATCGATAATCACTTTTAATCATTTTTGTAGTCGTAACGCTTTGATAAACCCTTTCATCTTTCAGGACACTTAATTTTAAATACTCTATTTAAAAACTAAGTTTGTCGCGACTTAAATAATCAATTTAAATTAAAATAGTTAAGCTATTTATTTTAATTACGTGTTTTGAAATTTAAAATTAGTTTAAAATTTGAAAACTCTTTTGATTATTTATTTAATTTAAAACAAATTAGTTGTTTTAATAGAAGCTGTAAATTTAGTTTAGAACTTGTAAATTTTAAAACTTTTTTTAAAATTCCTTTTGATATTATGTTGGAATATTATAAGGATTTATAAAATTAAAGCAACCATAATAGCAAGCAATATAAATATGTAAATCATTGGCCATCATTTACTTTTAGTCTTGCGAGAGCCTAGTAGCAAGACCAAATAGGTCACAGGGTCACAACACACAAAACAACCACAAGGATAGACTCCGGTGCATCTTCTTGTCTTGTGCAACTCTCACTGACTTCAACGGTTGCTTTACATCTTGATTTTGTCCCTCGTCTTGGTTACATTACATAATTTAAAATAGAGTAAATTACATTTTTCGTCCTTTATGTTTATAGCGAGTTTCAATGGTTGTCCTTTGCCTTCAAAACTGTCGAGAAACATCCTTTATGTTTAAAAAGATTACGAGTTTCATCCTTTCCACTAACTCCTGTTAGTTTTTTCCGTTAAATCAGTCACGTGCAAATCACGTGGGGTAGTTTATGTAGTTTTTTAAAGTTAGAGGACCATTTGTGTATTGTTTTTAATAAGAATAAGGCAACAATGTAAGTGAAGGGACTATATTGGTTAATTTTTATAACAAGAACCTAACCACCTAACACATCTCTCTCTCTCTCATCGTACCCAAAACTTCACCATGGAAGCACCACCATGGAAGCTCCCCACCACTGCAGCTCCCCCCACCACAGCTCCTCGTCGGCCCCAATATCTGCTCCACCACCTGCTTCATCTTTATCTCTTCACACCACCCCCTTGTTTCAACCTCATTCTTCGTCACCTAAATCGAACCTGAAATCGCAGCTCCTCGGGTTCAATGGTGGCGATTTTGAAACTCTCAAATCCTAGATCGTGTCTGTTCAATGGTGGAGGGGGTTGCGTTTCAATGTGGTTCAGAAAGGCGGTGGCGATTTTAAAACCCTAGATCTCGGACCTGCAAATCGCGACTGTGTGATGCGTGCCTGGTTCAACGGTGGTGGGGGGTTAGCTCGACGTGGTGAAGACGACGATAGTAACAGTTTTGGTGGCTGTTGGTGGTGGTCTAACGACTTGGATGGTGGTGACGGACATGGATGTGGCTGGTGGTGGCAGAGGGAGTCGGCGGGTGGTGGTTGTCGTAGGAGGTTAAGGATGATGGTGGTGGCAGATGGTGGTGGTGGTGGACTCGCGGGTAGAGGATGCCAGTCGTCGGTGGTCGCCGGTGGCTTGCCGGTCAAAAATCATAGAGAGAGAGAGTAAAGAGAGAGCTTTTGACTGATTTGTTTTAAATTATATGTTTTAATTTTCGTTTTTTCACATTTTTAAGTTAATTACACAATTAGTCCCTCCAGTGTGAACAAATTACACAATAAGCCCTATGTTATGAAAATACTAAGTTACCCCTCATTTAACAGATAAAATTTAACGGTGTTAGATGTTTGGAGCTAACGGGGACAGATCGTAAACCTTAGGGAGGAAAACACTGATTTTGAAACTTTTTGAGCAAAATAGTTATTTGAGCCACATGGAACAAAAAGGAACTTAACTCAAAAGAATAATATAAAAATGCTTTTTGTCACACATGGAAATAAATTTTTTATATGTTTTCATATGAGATATACATTATTTTCTTGGTAGCATTTTTTAGTGCTTTCTTTGACCCTCTCTCTAACCTCATATATATTTACGAGAATGATTAAATAAAGTTTGTATTTATTCTTTAAATATTTTTTAAATTAAAATACAAGCTTCAAACGAGTTTAAAGTCGAGTTCATATCTCAATATCTCATATGGTTTTTTTAAAGGGAGTGCAAGCCAAGAGCTAATAACCAACTCAGCTCACTAACCTACTATTTTTACTACCTGAAAATACATATTTAATTATATGCAAGCATCCACCGACACTTGCAGATAAATATATATATAATCGTATTTACTATATGCATATTATATTACAAGTATGAATTCCAGATGGGCAGGAGGAACCGTTACATCTCCCCCTTAAGACAGGAACGTTGTTTCAAATGGGCATGAAACGATAAATCCGTAAAACTTTCTGTTTACACAGGTTTAAATTGATAACCTCAATTATGTTGGTCCCTTCGTTCTCCTAACACTCTGATTATCAACTGCACTAGAAGCAAAGTGTTTTTGTATAATTTTGTATTTAAAGTTCTGTTAAAAAAATAAAGATTAAGGCAAGACATTTTAAGTTACAGGAGAATACTTTCAATGGTAAATTAAAGTCTAAGGGGCTGTTTGTTTACCTCTTAGCAGTCAGACCTCTTACTGGTTCAACACTAAATGGTTCAGGTTGTTTGTTTCGCGAGCAGACGTTTGAATAATTAAGACATTTACTCTGAATGGTTAAACATTATACTGAGTGTGAATGGTTAAGAACTCTTATCCGAATTGGTCAGACATTTGACTCTGAACGGTTAAGCATTATATTGCCTCTTAATGATTCAAACATCTTATTTGTCCAGCATTTAATGATTCAGACCTCTTATTGATTTAATATTTACCCATTCAGAAGTTGTCAAACAACCACTGAAGACACTATATTCACATGAGAGAAGGTTACTTTACAGGTGAATGATCACATTCAATTTATTTGAGAAGTATTTCATGATTATGAAGATAGCAACATTATATAGTTCATCTTTTACTTTGAAGTATGATAGAGTATTCACAATTAGTTCTCTCTAAGGTTTATGGGTAATTTCTTTTTATTTTTGAGATTGGTTAAGAGTGATTATGAGTGAAAGAGAGATAAAGAAACTGGTAAAATATATATATAGAGAGAAACATTGTTCATTTAATTGAATAAGAGAAAGAAAAATGTATATAATAAAGAGAAAAGTTAATAAAAAAGGTATAAAACGTTTATTTAAATGAATAAGAGAGATCATCATCATCATCATCATCGTACTCAGTATATCCCACTTAAAAGTAGGGTCTGAGGAGGGTAGATGTAGACAGCC
>WOUH02007396.1:0-30582 GCA_009936405.2 Stevia rebaudiana
TATATGGACTAACTCTGACCCGACTAAGGTCGCACCCTCGAACCCCACAAGTCGCTTCCGCAAACCGTTGACCGTCTCGAGGGGGGTGTGACAGACATTACCCCAACTAATGTGTGTGGGACACAACCAAAACATAAATCAGTATAATAATTTATAAACACGGCTAACTAACTAACTACTCGCTAACGACAAGGGTACCGGTCACGGTGTAGTAAGAGAAGTAAGACCAAGCATCGAACACAAAGATTCTAAGTTAGACACCTAACTGTAACTAAACCTAATTACCTATTTATTATAATGTTATTTGAGGGGGATTGTCTATTGAACAAATTAACCTAATTGATTAATTGAATTAAATTGAAAAGCAAAGAAAACCAAATCAAGACAAAGCAAATAATTCAGGATAAGATGATAATAAAATATAGTTTTCTTAGCAAGATTCATGCAAATAAGACACCCTGACTCGAAATTGGACAATTAACTACAAACTGCTTCTAATGGTTAGATTAACTAAGGCTTTCTAAGTGATGTATGATCTCCTCTCGGACTCAGCATACACGACATAAATTACCCTAAAAACCGAATTAAACACGCAGTCTATGGTTCGGATCTCCTTCCGTAATTACTTCACCAATGCATTGGTACCCATTACCCAGATTACCTCCCGGTCTCACTAAGGTCAATGTACATAAGCGCAAAGAGGTGAATTACTCTAACTATTAGACCTACTTAAGTAAAAGGGAAAGATTTCATATTTCTTGATACATTATTATTTTTTAAAAAGATTTACACCAAGCAACATAGTTTTTTATCTTTAATACGAGTATAATGAAGCTATATTATAAAATAAAAAATCACGGCGTAAATTGTTTACTACTACATATGTATACCTGTAATATATATAAATACATCATAATAAAAAAAAAGTGAATAACTAATATCATAGATCATATATGCAATATATATAAATAGATAAAAAAAATACAAAAAAATACAAAATAAATAATTTTAGGAAACGCATATACCAATTTAAATAACTACAATTTATAAATTCTTATCATACTGCATATGTGTAGTATGCCATGTTGCATATATGGTGCAATTATACTACAACTTACGAAGTGAAGTTTTTTCATTTTTTCATATAGCTTCATTATACTTATATTAATAGCATAAAAAATTGTGATCCAATAGTAGAATTCGTTTTATACAATAATAACGTATAGAGAAATTTGTTTTAAGTTGACTTAAATTATAGTTTTTAGTTATCACACTGTAGAGCAGTTTTCATTTGAACCTCTGCTAGGCAAATAATTTCGTAAACATAATAAAAGTACTAATTATATCCGTTTAGTGGAAAATAAGGGGTCAACGGTATTAGTTTGGTATCGTTAGACATAAACCCAATAACGGCCCAAAAGTTGGGTTAGACTCCATTCTGTATTTTTTGACTTTGAACTTTGAAGTTGACAAATGGTAGGCAGGAGGCATAGGCGCATTGGATCACTTTAAAATTTACAACCTTTATAATATTACACATTTGACTTGATTAAAATAAAATCTGTTTTTATGAATGTGTTATTAAGTTATTTATTAACAATCAACAAAAGCTTCTATTATATTTGGCCCTGGCAGAGTGGCACCAAACGGGAATTGCGGTGTTGATACACCAGTTACATCTTAAGTGAGAGGTTTTAGGTTTGAAACCCATTACAGAATTGGACCTGAGAGTGGTTAGGGGTTTTTCTGTAAAGCAGATTTTCTTCTGAGGTGGTTAGTGTTGGGGTATTCCTAGGTAACGAAGTACGTTGCCAACTTTACTAACAAGGTTCGGCCTCGAGGTGTCTCCTATTTGTCAAAGTACATTGAATTGTAAGATTGTGGTTCATTTAGAAAAAGAAAAACTATAGAAAGTCTAAAAAGTCGGGTCTCGGGTCAAACGAACCCCGATTGACCTCATTCCGACGGCGTTAGAACCATCTCGTCGAACCATAAATAAACCTATTTTGGTTTAGCTTTTAGGGGTTTAGATTTTTGGTTTTAAGGTTATATTTCAGCTTAGCCTATTTTTTAGCCTTTTGGGTTTAGTTGTTTAAGGTTTAGCTTTAGGATTAGAGGTTTATGACTCAACATTATGGTTTAGATTTTGGGGGTTTAAATTAGCTTTTAGGGGTTAAGATTTTTGCTGTAAGGTTATATTTCAATTCAACGTATTTTGTTTAGCTTTTAGGGTTTAGTTTTGGGGTTTGACTTAATGTTTTGGTTTTAGCTTCAGGATTTAGAGGTTTAGGGATTAGTATTAGGGTTTAGCTTTAGGGTTTAGGGTTAGTTTTTTAGGGTTTGCCTGATAATGTAACTTTAGGGTTTAGATTTTTGTGTTTAGTTTTTAGGATTTAGATTTAATGTTTAGGTTTTAGGGTTTTTAGTTAGGGCTCGACGAGACGGTTCTAATGCCGCCGGAATAAGGTTAACCGGAGTTCGTTTGACCGGATTTTTTACACTTTTTACCTGATTTTTTAGACTTTCTACATTTTTTATACTTTTAAGAATAACCTCACCCGAATTTATATTTGGAATAATATTTTTACATTGATTTAATGTTTTAAAATATATACATGAGTACAAGTAATGAAACCGAGAAAATTAATACACGAAATTTAGGAATGGATTACAACATCCTAACAACCTTTGACAAAATATATTGACATTATTTAAGTTATATGGGAGATTTCGATATCTCCTTGATGCTATTATGTCGTTGTAAAAAGATAAAAAATTAAATAAATAAATACATGGCTCTAGCGGTTGCTAAAGCCTATAGTAATAGTAAAACAAATACAAATACGAAAAACATTATACACGAAAAGTAAAGCACTTGGAATGAGCTATACATGACAAATTTGGTGCATCATTCATTCCAAGATATAGTCGTATTCCTTGATCTAGATCTAAACCAAAGAACACAAGGGTTCTTAGTTTCTTCAAAAAACTTTCCTAATGGATGGTAGCTATTGATCAAATCACAAGGAAATACGACCTTTCACAAGCTCCAAATTGTTAGATATTTTAGTGTAATTAAAGATTATGTATATGTCATTGGGACTAACAGGGGTTTGAGGACAGCGCCCCCGAGAAAGCAAGGTCCAAGGGGCGGCAGCCCCTGGCGGGATCCAAGGGTTGAGCCCCTGGCTGGGGTCAAGCTGCCAGGTCAGCATGGAAATTTTTTATTTTGGACAAAGGGGCTGTTTGGCAGCATCTATATCATTAAGTGCTAAACTATTAACATGTCTGACTGGTTAAGAGGCTCTGAACCGGTTAAGTGCTGAATTAATATTGTTGTTTGATTAAACATCTGAATGATCGTGCAGAATAACTATTTTACCCCTCTTAACTATTTTGTGTTGAATTAAATATATCTGTTTGGTTAGATCCCTGAATTAATATACTAAATGATGAATAATTTAAAAAGAAAATACAAAATAACATAAAATTCAAATACTATTTAAAATACTTCTCAATTCATAATTTCAATATCATGAGTGAATCAAATAACACATCTACAAGGATTATATACATATCTAACATAACATAACATTTCAAAACCAAAACTAGTCAACCTGTTTAATATCCAAAGATTACAAAACCACGGCAATTGTTTCAAACACCAAAATAACTATAAAAACGACTACAATTGTTTCAAACACCAAAATTCAAATCACGCTAGTTGTGGCCGGAAATCTTGATGCTTCATGCTTGGAATGAATGTTGGATTGCTTGCGAAGATTGAGACATGTTCCTACAACATTTAAATGGTTAATTAGAAAACTTCATGAACGAGACTTTGAGAACTACAGATTTCTTAGGTAAGTTATGAAGTTCAGCTCAAAAGGGAAACATGATCCATATTCTATATACAACTAGCATAATGCATTAATATAAACAAATATTTATAATGCAAGTGTGGAGTAGCTTGTTTACAGCTAAAAGCATTCTCAAATGCCAAAAAGATTATCTGATTACATAAGAAATTGCGTTATAACTACATACGGATTTCTATATCAGGTGTAAAGTATAATCTTAAATTATGATGAATGGATGACTTACAATCCCATTCCTGCAGGCTGCAGCAAGTCCATTGTCCAGAAACATCAAGAGGCGGAACACAAAAACAGTTGCATAATCAACCTATCTTATTCAACAACAACTCGAATTTTGTCAAAAGTATAAACACAACATAAAATATCTAGGTTTAATCACTCACCATGATCCATATGTGCAATGGATGGGTACAGAGATGGTAATGCTTCCAGGATAATATCAAGCAAATTAGTGCAGAATACATAAATTGGAGCAATATGATCTAATCATAAGGCAAACTGCCATTTTCTGCACACACAAAACAAAACCCACAAAAGTGATCAGCCGTTTTCGTAATTAAATTAGAACATAAATTAGGTTTCAGTCTATGAACCATACAAGGACCAGAAACGATTAGTCATCTTCAAATTTTTAGATTATTGAACTAGAAATTGATTAGAACATATCTCAGAAAAAAAAATTTAGCATACAAGATTCAGAAATCAAAAGCAAGCATAGAAGAACCAGAAATCAAAATCAAGCATAGAAGAGTCGCTGGAATCGTACCTGGAAAAAGAAGTCGCCGGAGAAGATGAGCACGTGGTGATGTTCTTCGATCGCTGGAGAACAAGATTGGGTGGTGGTGGTCGTCAGCAGCCTTAAGAACAGGAAATCGCAGGTGCTCGGTCGCTGGAGAAGCCAAATCGAACGTGCCGCTGGAGAAGGAAAAGCCACGGTGGTGGACGCTGGAGAAGGGAAGGCCAGGTGGTGGTGTTCGTCGGGCTAGGGTGGTTCGCCGGAGACGGTTCTGAGAAGGCATGGAAGGTCGATTAGGGCAGAGGAGAGGAGAGGAGAGGGTAGTACTCGTAATTTTGTTTAGTCTGAATGATCCAGACTTGGTTTCAAGTCTGAGTGAGTCAGATGTAAATTTCTCCATTCAGATGTGGTTTTTTTCTTAAACAAACGCCCTGAATCTGACCGATTCAGATGTTTACCTCTTAATGGTCCCATTCAGATGGAAACAAACAACCCCTAAGTAGTATATAGTTGCAGCAGATGAAGGTTGTTTAAGTATCTTAATTAATTTAGAATTTAGATAAGAATGCAGACTCACAGGTGATATGTGATTGCGGGAGTCTTTTTACGTGAAGAAATTGATAATATATAATTCAAAATAAATTATTATTATGAATTCATTAATTGATACATGGGAAACGCCCAAACGGTACAAGGAATCGGGCTTCATTGGATGCTTTAAAATTGAATTCTTTGAGGTCAAATAATTAAAGACAAAATTATAAAAATTGTCCTATGTATTGACATATTTATAAATTGAGTCCTTTATTGAAAATATTTTCATAAAATATTCTTTATTTGAAAACCTGTTACTGATTTCGTCCTTTACTCAAACGGACGTTTGATTTCTTTTTTTTTTTAACAAAAACAATGAATAATTTATTCAAAGAGGCCAAGCAGCGCGCAAGACCGAAAAAATACACCAAATGTTAGAAAAATCAAAACTAACACCCCAACCAAAAAAAGTACATGAGACTCACATGAGGGGCATTTTTGGAAAAAACATCACCTCATCTCTCACACCGTTTAACCCAAATCAAATTTTACTCTCAAATCATTTTTTACCCTAGAATGATTTATGTTCGTCAACAACGATTAAGCATCCATGTCTGCATGTTTTTTGATACGTAAAGCTCTTGCGTCTGAAGATATTGTATCACTTTACGGTAAGTTCCTAATCATCATCGATTTGAGAGTAAAATTCGATTTGGGGTTATATGGTGTGAGATGAGATGGAATTTTCCAAAAATGCCCCTCACGTGAGTCTCATGTGCGTGAATTAACCCTAAAATCAAACGTCTATTTGAGTAAAGGACGAAATCAGTAAGAGATTTTAAAATAAAGGATGTTTTATGAAACTAGTTTTAATATGAGACTCAAACCATGAAATCTATCTCCTTTAATAAAGGAAGATAAAATTAACAAGTGTCAATCAACCACAAAAGTCTTCATAAAATTGACAAGTGACACCCTTTACTGATTTTCATTCAATTTTTTTTAAGCTTAATTAAGTTAATTTCACAAAAACAATTCGTGATTTTGAATTTCCCGAATTCGAGCCCTAAAATCGGATCCTTCGAGGACACGGTGTCATCCCGAAATTCCCCACTCTTCTCCGATGCCACGTCATCGTCACATCAGTTTTTCTCACTTTTCCTCAATTTTCCCCACTTTTCCCTATTTCACTAGCAACCGTCCCATTTTTTCGCACTTTTCCCCAATCCACCACTACCACCACTCATCATCTAACAACCACTACCACCGATCCAACCACCACTACCACCAATGCAACTCATGGTATCCCAGCATGAAGATGTGCAAGAAAACCCACCTGCTACAACCACCACCACCTGCTACAACCACCACCACCACCACCTGCTCCAACCCTCTCTTCCTTCAGCCCAGGCGGAACCCTAATCGAACCCTGGTCGTCGAGGGTCACCACCACCGTCGTCGCTGCCACTACCATCACACCGGTGGTGGTTTCTTTCTCCTGCTGTTCGAGCTCGATGAAGGATCTGCTCTCCTTCTCCAACCGGTGGATCTGCTCTCACTTTCTCCCTCCTCCAACCCTCTCTTCCTCCTTCGGCCCCGATCGGTGACTAATCCCCGAAAATCACCACCCCGATTACGGTGGGGTGGTGTTCCCGATCGGCCCCGACAGCCACGTCGGCTCCCCGAAGGATTCCCCGACTCCACTCCGCCTGACCTTAAGTAGAAGACAAATAAGTCATATCACCAATGAACATCAATATGTGTCTTAAACTTACTATTATTGCCTAAACATTACTGACATATTATTTGAATAAAAAATTCAAAAATTTATCTATATTTTCTTTTAAATTATAAAATGTAATTTAGTATATCCATTTACCTTTTTAGCTTTAATAGAAAAGTCTTAAAAATAATATTGCTAATATTTGTTTCTCAAAAAGAATTTTTTGATCTTGTTAATTTACATAGCATATATGACAGACACCTGTCCTATTATAGAATTATATCATTAGGAATCATGTACATTGTGCATTTTGTATTATATCTTCTAACAAGGTGTTTCAAATCGCAACTAGTAGCTAATGTCTATGAAATATTTGTCAACTTAGGCGCTCAATATATTCTTTGTCTATAAAATATTATAAATATCTAATATGTGTTTGTATATCAATAGTTAGTTTTAATCAATTTAATTAGTTCAAAAAACTTTAATACATTGAATTAATACCTATTGAAATCAGGGTGATCAAGCATCAATTGTTGGAGGAGCAATAAATTTTATAAAAGAATTGGAGCAACAACTGCAAACCCTAAAGGTTAAAAAAAGAGCTATAATCAAGGGTTACTCTCTACCACAAAAAGTGCTACCCTTTGATGATTTCTTTATATTCCCACAATATTCTAGTCGTCGAAACAACGATGGTGGTGATTGCTCCAACACCATCACCAAGAACCGACTTCCGGTTATGTGAGAGATCGAAGCGACAATGGTGGAATGCCAAGCAAACATAAAGATACTAACAAAAAAATGACAAAGTCAACTCTTAAAATTGGTAGCCGGTCTACAATGTTTATGGCTCACTATTCTTCATCTTAATGTCACTACTATTGAGGAAATGGTTCTCTACACTATTAGTGTCAAGGATAGTAACCTCTAGTTTAGAGAGAATACTTAAAACATGTGTACGTACATAGAAGAAAAATCAATGGCATTTGGGTTTCTATCTATTTTCCTCCCTGTGACGTCGAAGGTTTGAGTCTCGCAGTAGATAATAATAGAGTATTTTAGAAGCAGAATAAAAGTTTTGTTCTATGTAAAAGTGATGAAACTTATTTATCTTTTTATGTACTCGATGAGTATTCAAGAATTAGTTTAAATTTCAAAAGTTAACGGTTCAGTATGAACGTTGAGGACTTTTGTATGGCATGTTTATAATTCATGTAATAACAAGTAGTCATTGTGTCTTATCTTACCAATGTAACCGTTGTATGTATTCATTGTAATCTTTATGAAAACATAGTATGTGTGTGTATGTAATCTCCCCCGAGTTTGTAAAACAGTAAAAACACATATTGAAAGAGGGGCCGTGAACTCACCTTATAGACGATACCACAGTAGAGAGAGAATACGGTAGTGAGAGAATAAAAGAATCAGCGATCCGTGAGCTGAACCTCTGCGAGTCTTGCGATTAGCCGATCGATCCGAGCGGGACTCGAACACCCGTGATGATTCCAGCAGAGTTTTGGTACGAGAGAGTGTGTTTGTGATTTGAGATTTCTGTGCCAAAATGATCAGCTCGTTGGCCTCTATTTATAGGCAAATATCGCGTTTCTTCGCGTGTCGCGCAGGATTTTGGAGTGGCAAAATGCCGGAATTTGATCGGAACGGTGCCGGAAAATGGCCAGTTGTTATAAGGGATCACCACCGGGGAGGGGTTGTTAGTAATGATAGGTCGAAAGTGAGCTTCAACCCGCCTCACCGCATCACGGTTATGTCTTCTTGGAACACCCAAGGGTATTCTCGGTTGTACCCCTACTTGCTTTGACCCTTGTCTTCGAGGTGGAATTGGTTGAGGTGGTTGTTGTTGAAATGGTGGTGGAGGCATTTGTCTTTGAGGTGGTGGCCTTGGTGGCGCTTGTGTTCTACCAAATTCTTGTGAAAATTGATCTGGTGGCCTTGGTGGATATGCAAATCCACTTTGATTTCCCGTCTGATCCCCATCACCCCCAAGTGTATAATCTTCCTCTTCATACCCTTCATCATATTCATTATCATACCCTTCATATTGAGTCCCTATGAACCTTGGTGGAAATCCGGGGTGGCATGAGTTATAGGTGGGTTTTGTTGAAATGAAGGTGGTGGGTTTGATTGAGATGAAGATTGACCATAAGTAGGGTATGGGCAGTTAAAGGGTGGGATATTTGGTGAAGGATGGAAACCAAATGAACTTAGTGGAGGTGTATTTATGGGCGTTGTGGTGTAGGTTGGTATAGGTTGTTTGACCCGAAGATGGTATTGGAGGATCCATTTTCTTGCTCAGTGTAATAGGGGATCTAACAACTGTATTCTTCCGGTGAAGAACTCAGTTTCGACTAACTGTTCTTTCAATTTCCGGGTCAAAAGCTAATGGTGATGATCCGTGAGAAGCTCGCGTATGCATACACCTGTAACCTACACACTAACACAACCTGTGTAAATCTGGCAAATAAAGCAAAAACCCAATAAAAACAGTCCCCCAGTAGTGACGTGAGGTCGTTGTCCCACGTAAAATTATCCCAATTACTAAGTAAATTGTGGTAAAAAGGGTTTCGAACACATGGAGTTTGTGGAATATGTGTTACTCGGGTGATTGCTTGTTAAACGGTTAAATAAATAAAACGTGTAAAGTAAAGCTTGAATTGATTTTGTTGATTTAGAATTAGAAATTTGGTTCTTTGCAAGTAACTAAGTGATATAAGAAATTTGTTTGTTTGTATCAATGAGACAAAAGGTATTCCTCACCGGATTATTGATTTCAAACAAACAACTATTATGTATGATCAATCGGAAAGAATCACCTAGACATGATTCGTGTGTGTTCAATTGTTAGTGATAATTAGGAACTAAGTACTCGGATTATTTAACGCGAGGTTATTACCTAATAATCAATTGATGTTACCAACTCAAATCTTAACCACTAAATCTCAATTGCCTATGACACTAAGAACTTATGATCATGAATGTGGAATCATTGGACATCAACAATTTACAAACAAACAAACACACACCATAACAATACCAAACATGAAATTAGATTATCATTCCAGAAACTTAGTTCAAACATAAAGTGTTTCAAGAATCTTACCTCCGGGAGAAATACACAATGAACTTAGCCACTCATAGCTTGAAGAATCATAATCACAAGGTTTGAATCAACACACATAAGAATCCAAGATGAAAAGATTGCAATCCACAATGAAAATCTATGAGAAATCTCTGCCAAAATCGCCTCTCCAATGCCTGATAAAAAAGATGCCCAAAAGTCCAAAAAAATCGACTATAAAAGAAGTTACATTTTTTTCCGTCAGAGCCTACCGTAAGCTACGATACGGTAGCTACCGTAGCTTACGGTAGCTGCCGTAGCTTACGGTAGCTGCCGTAGCTTACGGTAGCCCCAGGCTAAAATCCACCCCATGGTTGCTAGGCCTGAGTTAGGAGGCCCCTACGGTGACTATACAGGCCACCGTAGCTTACCACCGTAGGCTTTGGTGGCCGAGTATAAAAAAATTCCATCTTTTATTTCTTCTACCGCGAACCACCGATCTCCGTCCCGATCGATCCCGTGCTTCATATTTTCATCTTTTACGCTCATTTAACCTGCAAAAGCACTAATCACCATAGTTATCCAAGTCTATGCAATTAAGCTCATTAACTTATAAATTAGGTCCCGTTACCCAAATAAGGATCTCCCTACGTTCCATCCGTCAGTGCAAAATAATACTGTTAAAGAAAAATGCAATTCAAGGAAAAGCAAACTATATAAGAAACTGTGGCAAAGTCTAATCTACGTTTTTCAATAATTTAAACTTGAGAAGTTGAATTATACGCATGAAGGTGAAATCCAATACACGAGGCTCATAAAGCATGAAGCCTAAAGCCTAAGGTTTAAAGGACATACTATCATTAAGGATGCTACATCAAAATCCTGAAGTATAAGGCGAATAAAGTCTCAGTCCAATAAAGATTAAGGCCCAAAACATAAGGCCTATAAAGTATAAGGCTTGAAGCATGAATCTTGACACCCAACATCACGCTCAACACATGAGGCACTTAAATCGCGAGGACCGAAAGGCATATTAAGCTTTATCTAAGCCTAAATCATAACATATTATATCTGTAACATAAGGCATAAGGGCATAAAAGCCCGAATGAGGCTACAACTTGAAATCTAAAGTCTAAAGCCCAAAACCTAATGCGTGCAACCCATAAAGCATAAGGCTAATCAAGATTTGGGCCCATAAAGTATTTAGGAAAAAGTAATATATGAGGCCCATAAAATATAAGGCACATAAAGCTTTAAGTCTGAAGCCCAATATTGGAGACATATAGAAAGCTTGAGACCTAAAGCCAAAAGTCAAAAGCCAAAAGCCTAATGCGTAGAACCTAAACCGTAAACTAGAAAGCCTAAAGTCTAGTGTCTATAAAGTTAAAGGCCCATATAGCTTGGTGGTACGTGAGTCTTATCTAAAGCAATATGTTATGGGTTAGAACAAGAGATTTTTCCAGTTGTGGGTTTCCTTGTGTTTGGTAAGGTCAAATTGACGGTTTGCTAAGTATCTTTGATGTTAATAGATAAAAATAAAATAAAATAAAGCATGAGACCAATAAATGATACAGTTTAAAGTCTAAAACATGAAGCCCAACGTGTGAGGTTAAGGCTTAAAGCGTATAACCTAAAGCGTAGAACAGAAAGCCTAAAGCATAATGTGTGAGTTCTATAAAGCCTAAGACTATAAAACGTAAGGTCCAAAGTCTGAAGCATGAATTCCAATGCGTAAAGGCAAGAGCGTAAAGCTAAGCTTAAATCCCAACACCCAAAGTAGAAAGCGTAATGCCTAACGTTTGAGGCCCATAAAGCGTAATGCGTATAAAGCCTAAGACATACAAAGCTCAATGGACATAAGTCAAGAGGCTCATAAAACATAAGGTCTAAAGTAAAACAAAATGTTAATAGACGTCGTTGTACCGCCATTATCTCAATCTTGGGTGGAAACTAACATCGCTCCTACAAGAGATGTTTGAGCTTGTTTCAACTATGTCGAACAACCTAGGTGAAATGTTTGAACGTGCTTAATTTTGGTCACTGGTCGAAGTCGTTGAATTAGGACAAAAGTCAAATTCGAGCTCTAGATGACGTGTACGAGAAGGGTTAACTTCTTAGAACTTGCAAAGTACTATTATTACTAGTTGAGGTATGATTACCATTTTATGTTTCTGAGGACGGCGTACACAAATTAAATTTGATAACCAATAAGCGACATACGATTCGATGTACTTATAATAAACTTGTCAAAAGTACTAGTTGTATTGATTTGGGATATTGACCTTGATCTTAAAATAGATAGCTTCAGTTGTCTGATTTTTGACTAAAACAAATGGAACAAGGTTTGATTTCCGTTGGAACTAGAGAAACGTGTCTTACGACCTAGATGTCCTCAATACAATCTACGTATGGTAATGTCAACAGGTAATGTTGTTTGGTATAGAACAAAGAACAGAGGATTGGAAGAGAGGGTTTATTGATATTAAGAACCGTATTAGGTTTTACATCATAAAGGTGTTTATATATCCACACCAGCTTACATTTTGGCCCTTACACTATCTTATTGTTTCACTTTCTGACACTATTCACATTCTGAACTCTGAAGCTGCCATTATTTCAAAGAGCATGCGAAATGGCTTTTAATGAAAGTGATGAAAAATTGAAAACAAAGATGGTTACATTTCATTCCCTGAAGTAATACTAATTAAATTATTTTTTTGTCTTTGTTTAGTTTTTTGACATTCTAAACCACTTTGAAACGTGAAATGGGTCATTCACAAAGTGGATAAAAGAATACAAGTAGTGGTCAATTTATTCATGTGACGATCTGATTATTTGCTATTGTTTTGTTTTGCCTCTTCTTCAGCTACAGAGTTATTAGGTTGTGTTGAAAAACTAATGATTTAGTTAGGCTCTTGAGAGGGCTGATTGTTAGGATCGGTTGGTTGATACGCGATACGATTCTACAATTTGATACACGCGCGGAATTCGTATATCAAGAACATTTAACAAGATTCGAGTAAATAACATTCATCATATCATTCATATGAAATCTCAGCAGAGTAAGGTTACAAGTTTGACAATCAAGAACTAAAACAAGATTACATATGATAACTTTATATATAGTCTGTTTCATACGCATGCTACATCTATGTGTATGAAACTCATACGCATGATTGTGTTATACGAATGATCATATCTAACACATATTCAAAAGTTATAACCATATCCAAAAGATTACAAATCTAAACAAGTTCTAATACAAAAATGACTCAACACTAATCTCCTCATATATTCACAAATAAAACTTGAAAGTCCTAAGGTCAGATTTCCAGCAATTGTATTGTTTTATGGATTATATAATGCTTAAGATCTTTATTAGAATATGTTTTGGGTACATTTTAGCATCTGTGGAATAAATTGATTAGGAATGATGACTGTGACATTAGTCTACACAAAGAGACGCGTTGGGTTTGATTGTTGAAATTTTGCATATATTTTTGTGGTTTTTTTGGCTGGTTCAGTTAAATCCAACAGAAAGAAGACATGGATGTGCCGATGTGGTATGCTCACTTTGGATTATTTACACAAGTCAAATGACTCACACTCATTTAAGACTGAAAGCTTTTTCTTAATTCTTAAAAATTTAATTTAGTAGATTTCTGAAATAATCAATGATGATTTATAGACTTATTTTTTTAACATAGCTCAACAATGTATAAACAGGTTGCTGGAAAATGTATTATAACTGCCCATAAGTGTGTCTTATTAGGTTAAAGATCGCCAGGGGCAAAATTGTCCAGAATGGTATAATTTAACGTTGTATTTTCTATTCAAGTATTACCTCAAATGTAGTACTTTTTTTTTATCTAATACGTGCTCCATTATAAGATACAAAGTCTATAACCTAACAAAAAACCGTCTTACTTTGGTTATAGTTTTGAAAAATGTCATATTAGTCAATAAATCAATAATATGTAGGCTTACTAGATTCCTAATTCGTGTTTTAAGCGTCTAGAAGCCACAAATCAGGAACAATGTATGTCTAGAGCCACGAATCAAGGTATCGGTTGCGCATCTTCAGAGAAAAGACTTTAGGAATATGTCATAAAGAAGTAGCCATTCTTATTTTATATTTCCATTCTAAACCAGGTACACGAAAGAGGTAATGTTTTTTTTCATATGAAATTAAAGTAATAGTTGGCTCAAAAAATATTTGTATTGAAGTCATTTTCTATTTCTTATAAAGCAACTAGACTATCACCTGCCACTTAGACACGAACGCAAAATTAGTAAATCATTTTATGCTTCTGAAATTAGTAAATCATGTAAAGGTTGTAATTGTTTTTTCTGGAATCTATAGTTTTTTAATACTGATGTGCACATTAAACTAACATAATATAAATACTTTACTTTATTATATAAAAATATGGAAAACTTTCAATTTTGATTTGTAATCTTTTCTTCCTCTGTGACATTCCATACTTGTTAACACTAAAATCTGAATTTATTATATTGAGATTCATATGTACTCTAGCGAATATCAAAATTGAGGACAAAAGAAACAAAAAGAGAACAAAAAGTATTTTTCAAATCAAAAGGTATAAATTGTATTTTTTTTTTTAAGGTGCAAGCAAGAGGGTATGACAAGTAAAAATAATCTAAAATAAGATATATTTAGCACTACCCATATAAAAAATCGAATTTTGTTTCTTTAATAGTTGTAATCCAGCATTGTAAGCCGTTTTCTTCTAACTTACTTAATTGATATTTTGATAATTAATTTACTTAATTTAGAAGGCAATGAAATGGTCAGTATAAAGATTGATTGGTTGACGAGGCCCTGCAACCTCTCGGCAATTTCATCACTAACAAAAGAAATAAACAAATCGAATACTAAATATTTTTATTCACAATGCACTTGTCCAAATACAATTATTTCTATATCTATGACTAGTTTAAATTTCATGTCATACATGGGTTAGATAACAAAAATACATATTAATTTTTACCATTTTAAACAGTGGGTCTTATCACTAATATTTTAGTCATATTTTCATCTCATGCTAGATCGTTTCATAAAAATTTACAAAATTACAAATAACCATTACCTATTATTGTTATAAGTCGGAATCAATGTACGTAATATCTTCTACAATTTCTTAACAAAGCAATTAAATAGTTAGTAACCAATTTTTAAGAATTTTAGTAGTTTAAGTATGTCCTGCTAAATCATATAAATACTTAGCTCGTTGTTTTATAGGCTTTGTCATATTCAGTCGGTAGAAGGAAACTGTTAAACCCTACTAAACTATAAGACTATGCGTAGTGGTTTTAACTAATTGTTTTGTTAAAGTGTCACCTACACGCCATTAGCGTGAGGTGGCATGTCTTTGGCGCCCCTGTCTTCTCCACTACGGATAGCCTAATCGTGAGAATTAGAGGACACATAATGAAGTGTTCAATTTGATTATAAAAATTAACTGATTTCTTTTAAATCATAATCATGATATTATAGGGCACAATCACAATATCACTCTCTAATATTTAAAAAGCCAACTGTATGATAAACATAACGTTTTGTTCTGAATCATTTAGTAGCTAAGGTTCAATTTAAGTTTTTTATATATTATTAAAATAAACACATTTCATTCAACCACGCTTATCAACAGTTATGCTCCAAAAAAGAGAACAAATGATTTCGACACAATCTTTGCTTTTAAGAATAATATAGAATATTTATTTGCAAATAAATATTAGTATCTACAGAAAATCAATGTTGCAATATTGAAAGACAAAATTATTTAACATCAACTAAGATGCATATTACATAATGATTGTTCAAATCCATTTTAAATACTTTTTAATCAAGGGTAAGATCCCGTTTTAGTAATTTTCCTAATTAAATCTTGTTGGCTAATTAGAATAAATATATGTCTAAGAAAGTCGTCCCTCTGAAAATAGAAGTAAAAAGTTGTAGATACTAAAATGCTCATGCAACTAAATTACTTAGATGTAAAATACAAAATTTTTGTTTGATTATGAACAAACATGTAAGATAAAATTCTTTAGTCTGATAAGAGAAATTCACATGAAAATATAAATTTAATATAAATAAATGAAAATTTTCAAATTAAAATCCATATTATATTTAGAAAACTAATATGCATTCTTTAAAAAAAATTAATTTAGATTTATCACAATTTAAATAATCATGTGAGAAGATACAAATATGTTAAATTAACGAAATTCAAGTGAATAATCAACGAAGAGAGAAACGAAAAAACAAAACTAATCAAAGATTTTAAATCAATGATTTTTAGCTCAAATGATTAGAGGTGTGGACTTGGGCTCTTCCTTTGAAGGTTTCAGGTTCAAATCTATCTTAGAGCAATTGCTCTTGGTAATTTTCAATAATTGGGAGAAAGTGCACATCGGATAAAGGTAACCGGTACAAACATGAGGATGTGAGAGGGTTTACGGATTTCATTCAGTTCTCGTTTATCTGGGTGTACGGTCTCATGGAGATCGAAGAATCGACCTTGGAGATCGAAGAATTGACCTTGGCTAGATCGCCAAGCTATCAGTGCCATCACGTAAAATCCTGTGCGTTAAATTTTTTTTTTTTACAAAGATTTTTAGGTGTTTAGTTTGTCCGGCTGAATGCCAAATGACATACTGATTTCATACTATGTCATGTAACATTAAATAAACCTTTTTATCTATTATAATAGATATATTGATATTTTATTATTCATTCTTAAATACATATAAGCAGCATAAGAATTACCAACTTATTACAGACATTTATTGAAAGTGATTGTGAGTGGAGGAATATAGAGAAATTGATAGATTCTCTAAGTATAGAGAATTGAAGAGAGAAAATGTAGTGATTTTGTAAATTGAATAAGAGAGAAAGGTAGTGATTTTAAAAAAAGGTAATATTTTATTGAATATGAAAGTGGTTGTGAGTGGATGAGAAAGAAAAGATAATGATAAGGATATTAAAAAGTATTATTTAATTTAAAAGGAGAGATAAAAATTATTATTTTAAGTGATTTATAGAGATGGAGATGGAGAAGCTAATGTGAATGCTCTTAAGGGAGATAATATAAAGAGTAAATTGGTAATTTGCCTTCATGTGGTAGCACAATATTATTCATTTGAGTGTAAAGTTTTCATTTTAATCTATTATGGGTCTGTGGTTTGAGTTTTTTATCCATTTAAATAAAAAAATAGAGTAAGATTTTTCTTTTTATTTATATTAAAAAGACTAAAATACCCTTAGGTACTCAAGTGGTTATATATAATTGCGCAATTTTATAAAAGAAAATTAAGTTTTTGTGACCAACTTAAATGAATGAAACTTCTATTCTTATTAAATATGACATGGTGTTTAAATTGAGACCATAGAACCACAAGGGCCAAACGTGACATTCCCCCTTACTTGTTTCTGATACCCACGCGACCCATGACCCAATCTTGGTCCGTGGACCCTTTCTCCCTCACCCAACAACCGCCACCATAAAATGCCCTCGTTACCGTTCCTCGGTCCTACGCCTACACGCACACGACATCCCAGAAAACTCCTCTGGTCCGTTTGCAACTTGACAAGAACAGCAAACACACCAATCAGACTCGAACTTCACCATTGAGGCCGTCGACTGAAACTCAAGATCGATCTCCGTCTATACTCGACCTCAATCAAAGATAAAACTACCCTTAGTCTCATTTTGATCAGTAGAAACAAACCCCCAAATAAACTGGGGAGTTTGTAATATAAATTGTTCAATTTATGGAATTGTTCTTCGTGTATGGTGGTGGTTAGAGAGAGAAAAGGTAGAATTAGAGAGAGAGAGAGAAAGGGAGAGAGTGGGAAAGATGGCAACGTTGTAACCAGAATCAATGGAGGTGGTGCAAGGCTGTTATAGGAGATGGAGGAATACATTGGCTAGGGGTTGTGGGGGTCGTACGGTTGGTTGATGGTGGTTGTAAGTTACATATTCAGAGATTTCGGGTTTAGATCCCAAGCTAGAGAATTTGGTAAATAGTCCCTTGAGATTTGGGGGATTAGGTTTTTGAAAAAAAAAAAATTCTTGAACGAGTTCACGTTTTTGACTAAATTATAAATCCAGTCCCTTGAGATTTTAAATTACATTAGGAGGTTATATAAAATGTTCATTTGAGTTTCAGGGGTATTTTAGTCTTTTTTATAAAACTTAACAGAAAAAGTTTACCATGTTAGTCATTTGGAGTCAAATGGATACAATGCAAAACATAGACACATAATCAATGAAAATGAAGACTTTAAACTCGAACGAATAGTATATTAGTATATGATGAAATCACAGAGACACAAACGACAATCTTACTCTAATATAAAATATAAATCAAATATTCAAATCTAATTCCGTGAATACCGAAAGTTTGAATTATAAAATGATAGTTATCATAAAAGTCTTTCATCAATGGAAGATCTAATCCAGTATGCCTCTTAAGCTTCCAAAGAGGTAACTTGTGAACTTCTATTGCTTTGATATATAATAAAATATTTTATTTTAGCTATATATCCAAATAACCCCATTAATATTAGACCACTAAATTCTAGGGGTCTAAGACTATGTGTAATACGTGAAGGTTGGGGCGTCATCCCCCCCAAGAACGCCTGACAAAGCCCAAACACCACTCCCTTGGGCGTTATTGGGGGCGTTATTGGAGGCTAAGAGATAGCGAGCACGGCGTTATTGTGTGAGAGATGGAGGTCGACGAACACAACTCAGGGAAGAAGATGAAGTTGAGAATGGGTTCCGATTTTCGTCAGCAAGAAGATGAAGATGTTGATGATGAATTCCGATCAAGGTAATTTCTCCATTTTTTGAAATCAATTTAAGTGTTTTGTAAATTTCGCCATGTTCACAATCACCTAATTGAATTATGTTTGGATTTGAGTGCTTTCAGTATGGCTTGAAGTTAAATTTCTTGGTTATTTCAGAGATTATTTGTCTTCTTAATTGATTTTGAGTTGATGCTGTTTTAAGTATATATCTAATCAGTTTCTTTTATCTTTTTGTGTGTGAAAATATGATTTGTTCTTTGCTTGATCAGTTGCGCTTGGTTTCTTGGATTTTTTTGGGTGTTTCTTTGCACGCCTACAAGGTGTTTGTCAGAATGCCAATGTTTTGTTTCTTAACTCACTGGTTTCATGGTTGCGATTAATATTTATCCATTCATGGTTTCAAAATCTCCAAAATGTAGCACAAAGGTTTTAACTTGTAAAGATCACATCTGGTATTTGATTACCATTGCTTGCAAGTCATTTTGATATTTGAGTCGGGGATAGTTTTGATAATGGTCATAGATTCACATTTGTGCATTGTATGGACATTTATGACAGTAAGTAATAACTAATCAATACTTTTAAAGCTCTTTTTATGTTAGATTTTTTCACAGTAAGTAATTTTTTTTCATACGTATGTATGAATATGGAATAGATAGGATGCCAATATAGTTGTGAGTATGACTATCAATTTGTTTCCTTCATATTCTGTTGAGTATTTGCTCAAGAGAAGTCATATATGATAAAGTAGTTTTTAAGACTTAAGAGATTATTTAGAAGTTAAATACTCTGGATTCTTCTTACTTGAGTCGATAAATAAAAATAATTTTCAAATTCTTTGTTTTGTGTCATTTCTTAATCTTGCTTCGATAAATAGAAGTCATTTTGAGCCTACAACACCACGAAATAATCACTTCAATATGACTTTCAAGCTTGGTTCTTGCAAAGGAGAGTTTAAGAATCTTGATTTTTGTATGTTAATTGTACATGAATTCGCATACTTATGTTCAGAGAAAAATGTTGGTACTATAATATGTTGGAAACGAATAAAGTGTGATTGCATTTCATGTTACATTTTTCATTTGCATGTCAAGGGAGCAATGAATGATACTTGGAAGGTTCATGGTGTTCTGCTATAAAATCAATAATTCAATATAATATATTGTAGCATTTTTATATGTTGAAAAGAAATTTGGTAAACAAAGAGATTTTGTAAATATTCGTTGTTAGAATGTTAGCACATAAATTATTATTTTGAACACATCTGTTGATTACGTTATTTGTTTTTGCCGATGAGGGTATTGCAGTCATTGCATTCAAACAATGTCACCTGGTATTATTTTTTATTACATTTAATTGTTATGTGATATATTATTTTTACTATAAATTTTGAAAAATATCTAGCCTTTATTGATTACAGGCAATGTTCTAGGGTTCTAATAAGGGAAAATCACCAAAATAACCAAGTTGACCAAAAATTTACCAAAATGACCATCAGGCTCCAAGGGTGCCTGATGGCTGGAATCAGGCAAAATTTTTGCCGGCTACAGGGCTGCCTGATGCGTGAAATCTGGCAAAATGTTTGCCTGATGGCTACACTCCGGCAAAATTTTTGCCTGGTGGATGGAATCGGGCAAAAATCTTGCCTGATTTTAGCCATCAGGCAGCCTTGTAGCCAGCTGGTTTCTGGGCAAAAATTTTGCCTGATTCCAGCCATCAGGCACCCTTGGAGCCTGATGGTCATTTTGGTGAATTTTATTTTGGTGAATTTTTGGTCAACTTGGTTATTTTGGTGATTTTCTCTTCTAATAATGGATTTGGGTCAAAAGGGTCATTTTTATGGGTTGGAATGACTGGATAAACTTTTTTACGTGTTTCCTTTTGAGTTGTTCTTTTGTTTTATACATGATATAGAAGTCAAAAAAGATTTAATAGCGTCATATGAGATAGAGACACAAACTATGGTTGAATCATTTCGTCTATACTTTTCTGGTTTCATTCTTTACATGTAAGCTATATGGAGTATGGACTGTATTTGGATGTTTGTTTTGAGAGCGATTATTATTGAAAACTTTAAAGATATGTTGGTGTATGTAATCTAAAATTGCAGCACTGTTTTTATTGCTCCCAAAAAACTGTCAACCATTGAATACATGAACGAAGGAGTCACTGGTGTCTATTAAGAGGTTTTTTAACACTTTATATTGTAACTTACATCGTGTCTTAATGTAACTAGAAAAGTTAGTATGCAACACATTAGTATTTTTTTGCAAGAAGATTACAAGTATTGTGTTGTTGTCGTTATGTATATAGGAAATTAAAAACAAACATTACTTCAAATTAGTGCATTTATTCTATATTTTATATTTATATATATCTTGCTCAATTTGAGTTTTTATTCTTTGTTTTTTTTATCTTTGGTACAGTTCTGTCTGATTTTGCTCAAGTTCATGGCTTCATTGGAAGCGTATATATGATCCAAATAAGATACTAGCTACATTCAGAGACTAAAAAAATGGATCCCTTTGATGAAACAATGTACCCTCTGACTTTATCATCTTTTAAATTTGGAACTCGAAACTTTCATTTCAACTAACATGTTACTTTGAATAACACTGTATAGTTATTTGTTTTCCCTTATTTACTATTGTTGTGTTTATTGCGGATTTGCGGAATGATTATTGCATTGGGGTTTTGTGTTAGGGTTGTTGGACTTCGATGGAAGAAGATGAAGATACAGATGTAAATGGAAATGGAAATCGTAATGTGTTAGTTCTTGTATTGATTTTATAAACTTTTGAATTATGTATTTTTTATAACCTCAATCTCTTTCAAAAGTTATATCTGAAAGAATGTGTTCTCTCGCATGAACAGTTGTACGTGGCACTTTCCAGCGTTAAAAGCAAACGTTCAGTTAAATTGTTACTATTAGATAAAGATGGTATAATTACCAACAAAACTTCTAACGTGGTGTAAAGAAGTTTTTTATAAATTTGATAAATTTCATGAACTTTTGGGTTAATACTTTAACAATGTTAATTTTAGTTATATTGAATATGCGCCACCCGTGTGTAACACGGATTATAAGCTAGTTTAAAAATACTATAAACTTGATAACTTTTTGTAAAATTGCAAGGAAAACGATATCTAAACGTTTTGTGATTGTTAGAACTAATAATGCGAGGAACTCAATGACACCGACACGTCAATGTATTTCATTTTCAAAGACTTCCTTAAATAGTGGTTCTAGATTCAATAATCTTATCACCACTAACTTTATGATAATGAGATCATACCAACAATAGTAATAATATTAGTAGTGGTTCTAATGATCATTACAACAAGGTTCAATGTTCTTACCCCTTCTTTACTTTCACGAATGATGGTTATTACGTACATATATTAGGTGTCGGCAAAATTTACGGCATTTTCTTTGGAGAAACTACTATGCATAAACAATATTATATTACAAAAAATTATACATAAACTCTATCCAACTAAATTCGAAGTTAGGAAAATTGGTTGTTAGCAAAATAAAAAGAAAATTTAAATAAAAGATAAATGTACTGCAAAAGAAATCTGACATATCCACTGGTTTGTATCCATTTGTTTAATTAATTTGTTAAATTAAGAACTTTGAAAATTAATATTGTTGTGAACAAGTATATATGTGAACGTTCGCGTTTTAAGACAAAAAATAGATTTTTTAGGTTGGATTTGGTTGGCTTAGAGAGGGGTTTAAGAGACTCGCTCGTAAGTTAGGTTTGGTTATTGGTCTAAGTTAGGGGGTGCCGGGTGCATAATAAGACTAGGTTTGGTTTTACCTAAATAGTAATTGATGGTTTTGTTATATTGGTTTGTCACTAAGAGCAGTGGGGCGCAGACCCAAGAAAGTTTCATGAGACGGAAATTTGTAAAGATCGTTTGAGTATCGCTATATAAGAAAAAACATTCTCTACTTTTCGGGTGAGTTTTGGTCGAATCGATTCAGGTAATGTTATAAAGGACAATCAAACCAAATTTCATATATACAACTATAATAGCCTAATGGTGGAATTGGTTTAATATATGCTAATTGTGATTTGGTTAGCTAATTAAAATAATAAATAAACTTGAGCTTCATTTAAATTAGGTTTATATTATTAGTTGGGTCTTTTTAACTTAGTTTATAACTACACATTTATAAATTAAAACTGGATTAAGGACGAGTACAAAATTTATGGGGGGTCATTCTGGATTTTAAAAAATTACATAAACTACGTAATTAACTAACACAATTCAGAATTGCTTTATTCCCATAGCAAAATTCAGACCAACGCATAAAAATGTTAAAGTGATAATATGCCAATATCAATAAGTTCTAACATGACAAATCAATTGGCCCATTAACGTGTATTTGCAAGTTTTGGTCCGATGGTTTTAGGCTGTTCAAATTTCAACCCCTTGTCTCCCCATTCTTCCTTTATATAATTTTGATATCCATAATCTAAGTCAACATGGTCCTCTACATCACAAAATTGTTTCACATTTTTTTATCCACCTTCACCTTACTGTTTAACTAAGCTTGTCTTCCATGTGAAAACCATTTTGTGTTTGATTCGATCCGGTCCACGTCCGTTTATTCACCCGATGAGGTTTGATTACAAGGTGGCTTCGGTTAACACGTACATTGTTTTAGTTATTTTGGTTATCACAAAAACCTTAATCGAACCAAGAATACCAGTCTTAAGAAAAATGCATATTTAGACCGTAAGAGTTTAAATAATTTGATTATTATTTGTTTTATTTATTTCAATTATGATTCAGTAAGTCGTTTTATCACCACCCCCTGCATTTTATAGTACGACAAACTCACACACCTCTTATGTGATGGAATTGATCTTGAACCATTGACGTGTCAAATTTAAGAGTCGTTTTGTCAAGTTTATTTGAGCTTGTTTTATTTGTATTTAAACTAATTGGCGCTATTACGCGCGTTGTTTTATTTGAGCAAACCACATGAACTATCCGTGTAATTAATTCTAAAATTTATGAACATTATAAAATAGTAAGAGAACTTCAAAAAAAAAAAATCAATAAAAGTGGCTTATACTCTAACAATGACAGATCTAAAATTTTGGTTCAGGGGTATCTGGAAAAAAATTAATACCGTACATGATTAAAAACCGAGGCGCGAGGCGATAAAGCGTCCCGTTTTTTGTACGCGAGACAACCATATATTATTGCACTTAAAAATTATATATACCACATATAATACATGGAACACATTAAAATATTTACCACATAAATAACTAATCTTTTTCAACTAATTTTAAATAAATAAATACAAAAAAAAAAAAATTAGGTACCATCAAAATAGCTTTACGTATAATTAAAATAAGCATACATTTAAATGTACAATAAGTCTGCATCAAACATTAGAAAAAAATTATAATTTTTTATAATGTGCGTTTTTTTTTTGTATAACTATATTTATTTATTTTTTAACCATAAAGCTTTTTATAATATAAAGAATAAAACATAACTTTAAAGTCCAATATAATGTTGAAAATATGTGTTTAAATAAATTTTGAAACTTCTTTTTAGTGAAACCAGTTGAGAGGTATATAATAAGGTCGTTTTTTTAACTTGAACTTAACAGTAAATGCACTCGGATTATTCTGATTATCAATATTAGTAACCTGTCAAAAAGGCAAAAGAAAAACGAAAATTTTGTAGGTTTTGGATTTTGTGTTTCTTGAACACCTTTCAAAATTCAATAAAATCATTTTCTAGTAATAGTACTTTGTGGATACGAAATTAATAATCGGATAGGACAAAATGATCTCTACAAAAACCTATGTAAAAATTCGTGATTCAAAGGAGACCAAAAAATCTCTTTTATAAGTGGGGAATATATTAAAGGAAGAATTACATAAATGTTCTTATTTTAAAACTTAATTGCATACGTACTCAAACTATAAGTTAAGTTTCTTAGGGTAAAGTTATATTAAATAGGGTGTTTAAAATGAGAAATGTAAGAGTGATTTATAGCCATTAGATCTTTAATAATTGATTATGATTAAAAAAGTTGTAGGAAAGGTACTTTAATAATGCTCATCTTTATTTATTTTTTTTCAAATTCCACAACTTTTTAAAATATTTCATAACTTTTGCATACGTCATTATTTTTTTAAAAAAATTATAATATAAAAACGAGATTTTTTTATCCTTAAGATGAGTATAGTGTGACTATAATTTTTTTTTTTACGTTTTTTCACTTCATTGTGTCTAATGCTCGTCATTGTGTTTTTCATACAAGTTATTGTGTATAATTTTCGTCATTGTGATTTCCATACAACTCATTGTGTTTTTCAAACTCGACATTGTATTTTTCTGAATACTAACGCAGGACACAATGTCGTTTAGGAAAACACAATGGCAAGCATGATATACACAATGATGAGTAGGAAAAACACATTAATGTCGAGCTTGAAAGACACAATGAGTTGTTTTAAAACACAATGACCGGTATGTAAAACACAATGACGAGAATTATACATAATGACTTGTATGGAAAACACAATGATGAGAATTAGACACAATGAAATGAAAAGTTTTATTTTTTTTATATATCAACACTATACTAGTTTTAAATATAAAAAAAAGGCTTGTTTTTATAGTTTGATTTTTTTTAAAAAAATAACGTTCTATGCAAAAGTTATGAACATTTAAAAAATGTGGGGGAAACTTGAAAAAAAGTCAACAAAGGTGGTGATTAATAGAATACCGTCCAACAACTTGTCTCTTACAATTTAATCTCAATCATTAGGCATAAATCTAGCAGTCATAATTCTTATTTACCTTTCTTAGAATAAGTATATATCCTATTTAGTTGAACTTAACCCAAATTTGAGATATCCTCTCTTTATGCCTAAAAATGAAATAAAATATGTAATTTAAATTTTGTTTTTAGGTTTAAGAAAAGAACAATATATCAATTAATTTTTGACATAGGCATATATGTACTTTTTAAAGTTTGTAAAGAGGTTTGTTTAATTGCACATAATTAAATCATTAATTAAACCGACACAATTCGTCATAAAATAATTTTTAGTTTGGTAATTACCTGATGAAGAAAATACTTTTGCCTCGATACGGTATGAAAGTGACGCAATACAACCCCATTTAAGGCATACGTAGGACTTAGGGTACCTTCACGGCTTCACTTGAATGTAATATTAATTGAATTACCATAAGTTTTAATAGAACCCATTAATTTGCCAATGTTAATAATTATGTGTGGTTGGTTACATGCCAAAAGAATCGTTCACCCTTGAAGCTGTGATCTATAAATAATTGTACGGCTCCTTCGAGTCCTTCGATTATGGGCCCTTATAAACGACATTTAAAAGCATCTTAGACCAGTAAAATGAGTAAATGATATATTAAAGTAACATGTGTAGCTAGTAAATCTAATAGCAAATCTAATTCAGTTTGTATTTAAGATATATTTAGAATGAGAAAAAAGGACATTTGAAACCATTATAAGGTTGTGAGTGACGGTGGATGGGTGGCAGCGGTTGCGGGTGATGGCGATGGCGGTGGGTGGTGATGGGTGACGTGGCACGTAGTAGTGGTGGGTGGCGGCGATGGGTGACTGTGGCAGTGGGGTGGTGGGTGTTAGATTGGGTAAGGGGTACATATGTGGTGGATTATCATGTTAATAAGTCATAATTTATTTTGGAAAGTAAGGATTTATGAATTTAAAAAAACAATTTATTACACTTATACAAAAAGTCATTTTCAAAAATGCTTTTAAGTTTGCTAAACATTAAACCGCAATCCTAAACACCCATTTGGGATTATGATCCGTGACGTTGAAATTGAATTTGATACTGAGTTCATTTGATGAAGTTAAATAGAACTGCGAGACGTGGATGGATGAAATTGAGGCTGTAGGGTGTGAGGACGGTAGAGCCTTGGTGGCCGGAAACAAAGGGTTCCAGGTGGCTGTAGCGGGTGCTAGAGCTTCGACGGGCTTTGAAGCAAGGTAGATTTTTTCTGCCATTGAAGTTGTTTGATGATTTGTGAGCGTAAATTAATCGATCTGTGTATTCAACTCGTTTGTGGGAGATTGTCAGGTGAGATTTTTCGATGAATACGTGAGCGGTTGGTGACAGTGGCGTCAAAGTAGAGAGAGAGATAGCAACGTTGTAACCATAATCAATTCCATTATTATAGGTATGTAACAACTAACAAGCTGTTGACGGAAGCCCAAATTGATTATGGTGCAGAAGTTGGAGATTCCTCCATGTTTTTGGGAGAAAAGAGAGGATGTGGAAACACCGTGGGAAGAAAAGAGGTGTTAACTATTCAGACTCAAATGTCATTCAGAGTCTTATTCAGACATTTGCGCGTGAAACAAAAAGTCTGAACCATTAAGTGTTGAACCAGTAAAAAATGTAAACCATTAAGAGCCTGTTAAGAAATAAACAAACATTCTTTGAGGAAGGAAAAGGAAGTCACGTAAGATACTAAGATTGCAAATTGTCTAATAAAAATATGTATCTTAGTGAGAACAATATCACATGTCAAACACAAAAATTGTTGGAGACTATTAAATTATAAAATAAATTTAAAATTTAAAATCATTTAATTTTTTTTATTTCATTTAGTATTTATCTTATACAGACGTTTGCAATGTTTAATAGTTTCAGTCAATCTTTAACATCGTTTCTAATGTTTCAAGTCTTAATAATTTTCGTCCGCAACGTTTTAAGTCTTAAAAATTTCCGCCCCCGACGTTTAAAGTTTTAACAGTTTTCGTCTCCAACGTTTCAAATCTTAACAGTTTTCCTTTAGTGGTTTAATGACAAAAAAGTTAAGACTTGATGCTAATAATGTCGATCACATAGTAACATCACAATTTTTTAATTTTTATATATTTTTTATTTTATCTTAAATTCTAAAGTATATTTATATTTTTAAAATCAGTTTAATTTGTTATTATCTAATTAAGTATTTATATTATATTTTTAAAATTAAATTGCACTTTTTATCCATAAGATTTACAATGCTTAACAGTTTTATTTAACCCTTAACAAAACCGTTTCTAACGTTTTAAGTCTTAACATTTTTTCGTCTTTAAATATCGATTATGTAATCCCGTTCAATACACGAGTTTGTAAGCTAGTTATAAATATACAGTTACAGTAAACAAAACATTTCAATTCACTATCTTATGCAATCTTAATATTTAACAGCAACAACTTTATAATTAAGGATTAATTATAAATATTCCCTTATCTTACAACCTAGCTTATTACATATATATTATATATTTTTTCAATCCATGTTATAACCTCAAAACATAAATTACATATATCCTCCTTAAAATGGGTATATATATGAATTTTTTATGTTTGTAAGCAGATGTAGTAAGTAAACTTTTAGGCTAAATATATATATGATTAATGAAGTTTATATGTGGATATATGTAATTGCCCATAGAAATAAAAACTCACAAAAGTTATGAAAATAAAGTATATATATTACCTTCACAATTTCTGGTCGAACTATGAATTTTAAATTTAGTCGTAATTTATTTTGATTTAATATTTCACTTGTATGATAAAAATGAAACACAACAATAAAAGCAAATTAAATACATATATGAACCAATGAGCCCCTTATCAATTGTATGGGAGCAGATACTCTATGGTCTTTCAGTGTGCAGGTCATGAGATGGAGTTTCATTTGTAGCGTTTTTAGGTGAGTTAGAAGTTTTATCATATTGGGCCTTTAGGTTGTTGGTTTTATCTGGAATGGTGAGTGGGTCAAGTCACCAGCGCTGTTTTCATTTCGTGGGCATGAGCAGGGGTGTACCTTAGTGTGGGCTTGGGGTGGCCCCAGCCTCCGCAATATTTTCCGCCAGTAGTGAAATTCAGGATTTTCGTCCGAAATTGTTTTACGTATATAGTCTCGCCTCTCATGATTTATATGTCCCGTAATTTTCGGCATCCTATGTGTTTTTTTTTTCAAGCTCCACCATCGGACGTGAGTGCCTTTTGCCAATGAGTTTACCCCGATGCCCGGGCTTAAAAGTATTGTTGCCTTTTTGGCCGTTAAAAAATATATATATATGCATTATTTCATCATGCTTATATACGTTGTCATTTAGATATTCACTTTTAGAGCACATGAAAAAATATAAACACAATTTCAATCCATAATTTAACAATGATTGAACATGACATGAATTTATATGTTTATAAATGCGTAAGTTTTGAATGCCAGTTTTGAAAAGTTTCAATCCATAATAAGGGGAGTAGGGGCTCGGGACTACTTTATTGCAATGAATGCTTGAGACATTACAAAAGTAGTTATACCGTAAGGATAAGAGAGTATATTTATGGAAAATTATGTAACATTAAAATGTTTTCGGGATCTTTTATTCAGCGTTGTTGTATTTGTTTAGACTACCCGGTATACATGGTGAGTGGGACGTGGGTTACCACGGTAAAGCCCTAAACACCGGCCCGTTGGGGCGTGAGTGTGGCGTGATTGGCCTGAGCGTGACTGCACTCAAGGCTGTGTTTGATTATTATTATTATTTTTTTTTTAATAAATCATAATATCTCACATTACCCTCCTACACAATCACAAAACACCACATCAACACCATACTTTTACCCACTCAAGCCCTCACTCACCCATGCATTTTCACTCTTTCACTCATCCACTTCTCACTCTTCTCCTACGTGGCATGCCCACTAAAGTCCTTCACTCACCCCGTATATATACCGCATAGTCTTATGGTTGTTAATTAATGATGTATTAATGTATAGTTTTTCACATGCTTATATCACTGGTAATGTAAGTTTTTTAGTTTAAAAAAATGCTTCAGTTCTCTAATAATTGTGTAAAAATCATGTTCTGAGCTAAGTTTTTTTAGTACACTCAATATTCAATCTATACGAAGCAAAGATTCAAGAACAAAAATGAATCTGACTTTCTTGTGTTGTATTATTCTCTAATAATTGTGTAATGATCATGTTCTAAAATAATTTTTTTTAGTACACTCAATATTCAATCCGATATGAAGCAGAAATTCAAGAACAAAAATGAATCTGTTCTGACTTTTTCGTGTTGTATTATTATAAACAAAGATGGCTTTTTATATGAATCAACATCGCCAACCGTCAGAATGGTTGGAAAACAGTTTGATAGTTAGTTATAACCGTTGCCGATTATATATAAGAAAGATAACAAATTCGGAAGTAAATATCTTAGTTTTGAAAAGGAGTAAATTGATAAATTCGTCTATATGCTTTGCTAATTTTGCCAGTTTCATACAAAAAAGTTTTTTTTTGCCAAATGCGTCCCTGTGGTTTGCTGATTTTTGTTAGTTTCATCCAAAAAAGATTTTTTTTTTTGTATATGGACCCTTAAGTTTTATAAAAGATTGTCATTTTCATCCAAACACATTAACCCATCCAATTTTAATGTTAAAATGAGGGGTAATTATAACTTTTTCCAACTTATTTTTAATTCGTTTTTTTAATCCCTAATTCTACTGAAGTATGGTCAATTGCACAAGCAAAACCAAAAGATGAGGTATTACAAATGGTCGTTTTCCGGTGCCATTCTGATCAAATTCCGACATTGTACTATTTGTAATTCCATTGTTACGTTAATTTAATCCAATATTTATATGAAATAAATATCATTATTATGTTCTAATATGTATTACTAATCTTTTGAGTGTAAGCGAAATATCGATACGAGCGACGATACGAAAGTTACACGTAAAAC
>WOUH02007425.1:0-17711 GCA_009936405.2 Stevia rebaudiana
CTATATCGTTTGTACGCTTGCATGCTAAACACTTTGAGTGATAATATACTAAAAGCTTGTTTGAATCGTGTTGTTCTAACTCCTGATCGTGTTTCACTGCAACTGTTTGATCTATAGTGAGATAACTCTTAAGAGAGAATTCCGCCATTCTTAAGAGAGTTAAGAGAGAAAAACCTTGTAAGTGTTGTGTGAGAAACCCAACCCGATCCTACAATCGTTGAAACATTCGAAGTAGGAGGAGCTTGGAAATAAATTCCATAACTATGGTTTCTCACTTCATAATAATGGTTGCGAGTAAGTTACATTATCAACATATGATTTTATCCTCGTTGAGTAGGTGAGGCATTATGCCACAAGGGCTACTGTCATTATTTGTGTTTGCTTCGAAAGCTGAGTTTGAAGAGTTTGCATTGAGACGGAAGGATAATGAAATTTGAGGTGTTGTCATGAATAAAGTATGCAGTTTTGTCACGTCCCTATAAACTAAAGATTTGATTTCTAGGGTTTAATAGTACAATAGATTTTGAATGAATGTGTTTGCTTCTTCATTTTCGAAATTGGGAAATTTGATTAATTTGGAATGAAACTGATTATGATTCTGCTTAGATAGGTTTGAAAAGGTGACTGTGAAAGTGTTTGAATAGATTTGAAATATCGGAGAGATTAACAGGAAAAATCGAAGAGCCTACCGTGTGGTAATAGGTTTATTAGATTACAAATGATCATAGCAAAACGTTTAGGAATAGTGATAGGTGATAGTAGCTTCTCACCTACTTTAAGTGACATGCTATAGGTGTTGATTTTAAAATGGAGGTCAGTTTCTCATAATTTCATATTAGAGTGTACTTTCATGTATTGATGATGTTTATATATAAGGTGTATGTAGGGCGAACCCAGCCACTAACCCACCACATATTCAATACATGAGCGTATGGTTTAGCCAGATCATATGATAATGTAGACACATCAACGGAACTATTATGATAATTAGAATTTATTTATAAGATATTGAGTTTTAAAGAATTGTAGGATAAACCGATAGGTTATCGTGTTAGAATAGTAGACTACGTTTGAATGCTCTTAAACGTTATAGATAGTACTCTGATAATTGATTATAATAAGAGTTTAAAATTATAAGGTTTGGAGTCAAGGATCTTAGATTTAAATGAAACGGTAGTCTACGACCTTAAATATGTTAATATAATGAAATTTGTAGTCTAACGTTGGATTATCGTTTGGATAATGTTTAGTCTATTGTGTATGATCATCATTTGATTAAAAGTGTAACATGAAGTTTCAGATTTGACATTTGGATGAAAATGAAATTTGAATAAGAGTAAAATCAAAATTATTTGATATTTGATTAAGAATACAAGTCTAAAACATGAAATTTGATATTTGTATAACAACGTACTTCAAGGTATTGGGTTTGAATAAAAATGTAACCAAAAGTTTTAAATTTGATGTTTGAATAAGTGTGTAGATTAGAGTTTTGAATAGGGATGGAGATTAAGATTGATGTTTAGAATTTTGAACATTTGAATAAGTTTACAATCTAAAACGAGTATATAAATCAGGTTGAATTTGAGGTTTAGACTGTGAGTTTTTCTCCATTTGTGGTTATCATCTAGTACAATAGGAGTTACTAAATTCTCATGTAATACAAATTGCTGTTACGTGTGCACCCGCAACGCCAATCAGTCTTACATGATTACCTTAGTTCTTGGCCATCGTATGAGACTTAACGCGTGGGGTTCGTAAATGAAAATGAATTTCCGATCTGGTCGAGACTATTACAATTATCGTGACGTTAGGTATAACATACTTTGACTGTATAGGTCGAAAGTGTTTGTCACGTAGAACCGTAAACTCTGACCGGATTGGGAAAACGTAAAATGATGGAATAGTCTTTGTATTCATATGACGTTTGGTGTAACCAGCCTTAACCCAACGGATTATTACAAGTCCGCCATATGATACCTGAACTTGATGAAATTGAATATTGAATATTATAAGTAGGTGGATGATTTCAATTTATAATGAGTATTCTTAAAGTATGTGACATTTCGAAACATAGGTTAAAATGATAAATAAATGTCACTAAACTTATGCATAATATCATGGAACGAATGTATAAAGACTTTATGAAGCTTTAGATTAGAGTCATAAATGAACATTGTAAATATTGAATATAATTTCGTAGGGTTTTGAATTATGGTTTGAATGTAAGAATAAAATGATAAGGCAATAGGAACTTTGGTTTGATAAATGATATGATCGATGTTAAAGAATATTAATTCGTGGAATTGAAAATTAATAATAAGCAGAGTTAGATGTTTAAGACTTTAGATTGAAATGATAACTAAATGTCATAAGTTATAAGTTTAATGTTGTTGAATCGTAAATTGGGTATTAAAATGATGTGTATATAGAATACATGCGATATGTGATGTTGTTTAACCTTAGATTATGGTTGATAAATGATAATCATAAATCAAAGGTGTGATAATATAAGTATTGCATTGATAACTATGAATTATGTAACTTGATCAAAATGTAGATTGAATAATGTATGTAACATGAGTTGATTAATCTTTGAACGAAATCAGTCGTAAAGATTTCAATTGTGTCACTTACGATAAAACAGTGTGACATGTAAATATGTAAATGTGTTTGTATATAAGTGTAATAGAGCATTGTCATGTAAATAAATAAAGCAAATCACTTATAAATATTAACATATGATACTTCTAGGTGACAAAGTTTAAAATGAAATCAATGTGAATCCTAGTAAACCGTACTATCATGAAAGATCAACAAATGATAATTCGTGATAATATGATTTAGAGGCATAAGTAAAATCATTGTGTTTGGATTAATGAAATGTAATATTGAGATCTCATAATATTGTATGATCATGGGAATTACCCCTTGGTAATACAACTAAAGGAATGACAATACTAGTAGCATTAGGTAAAATGCATGAAACTTTATAAAGGGTTTCTATCAAATCATATCGTCAAGAGGAATCACCCACCAACAACATGATTCGCTGAGGATTAAAACAATAATAGATCCTTTTGAATTATATCGTTTTGAGGCATCACCCTGTAAATAATATAATTTAAGAGATATCATTATGTATGGCTTGAAACATTTAAATGGTATATAGGTTTTTGCATATCGTTGACATATTAGAGTTGTATAGTTCACGAGACGTGTGACATGTTTTGGCCCATAGATGAAAAATCATCCTTCCAGTTACTACATGTCCGTATCATAACTAAAACTCTAACGAGAACTGAAAGTTTGAAATTAATGATGTTTTGAAAGTAATAGATCATTGTGTAAATGTGTTGTGTCACATAGCAAATATGATGATTTGTAGTCTAAGGTTAGACCATATGTATATGTATATGTGTATGTTAGAATGTCATTGGTTTATCTAAGACATATGTAACCTAAGGGATAAATAGATAATATTATAGACCATAAAGAGCATAGTAAACATGTAACACATAGCACATAGTTGAACATGTTAAGAATATGATAAGGTAATGCTTATAGACTAGGCTTTGTACTAATAACCTAATTCCCTATAATCACAGCTCTAATACCAATCTGTCACACCCCAACCGACGACGCAATCGTTGGAGTGTGATACGATTGTTCATCACATGTGCCACTAAGTATTACAATATAATTAACATGCTAAAGATTTCTTTTATTGGATCAAATTGTAATACATTGTTCAAATTAGACAAATACAAATAAGTAGCTAGTTTATTTAGTCTAGGTCCATGCATCGTATATTGTCACGAATGTTCTTCGCTAAACCTGTTACACATGTAAAATAAAGAGTATCAACTACGAAAGTAGTTGGTGAGCATTTCAATATATATAATATATAATTAAAAAATCATGCGAACTAAGTTTTATATGAATCATGATAAATGTACTGATGGAACTGATTTGCCTCGAGTAAACAAATTAAGATAATCAAATCTCATTCATTTATGTTGGCATGATTAAGAGAAAAAACACTCTTATGTATGTTCCTGAATATGTAGAGAGATAATACACTCCCCGTGAATATGTAGAGAGATAAAACACCCTCGTGAATACGAATGATGTATAACAAATAATTCAAATAGCACGTAAACACACAACATCCAGTTCATCAAGTCATTAAATAAACACTTAGGATTCGCATGTGATTCATGAATATACGTAAAATAATAATTTGAATACGTGACATATGTAACAGCCCGAAAATGTAAATTGCGGGAAAAAGGTAGAAAATACTCACAAGTTGCGCAACGATCCAAATATCACAACCAAGTTGTTTGTAACAATCCATGATCACAAGTCAACCTAAATATATAATATGATAATATATTATAAGCACAAAAGAACTTTCAGTATTTGGGTTTAATGTTTTCGTGTTTTGTTAGCGAGTTAGTAATAAACGCGTTGTGTTTATTTAGTCAATATTAACTAAATAAGATTTATACCTTCGCTTTACATAAACTATTTTAAGAATAACTAATAAAATTTATTCTCAAAGTTAGTATATTAAATGATTAAATAGTTCTCAATTGTTTAATTTGATTAAATTATAGATTTTAATAATATAAAGTCAAAGTTTAAAAATAACTTTTTCATAAACTTTACATAAAATTACATATTATACTTTTTGTAAATCAGAAATTAAAAATGATGAATTTTGACATAAAGTAGGTTAAAAATGGATTTAAGATGAATAAGTTATGATTTGTTTAAGTTTAATATAAACAAAATAGTTTAAATCGAAACTGGAAGAAAAAGAATGCAATAAAAACGCTGCTCGTGAGGGTCGAACCCGAGACTTGCCTTATGTTATTGGACTGGCTAAGGTGACTTACATGACTTAAAAACGTTTTAAATTTTTTTAGCATAAGTTGTCAGGTTATCAAGATTTCCATATGAACCCTAACTTTTCTATCGATCCAAATCAGAAAATCTGCGTGTTAAACCATGAAATTGGTTTAGGGCTTTTCCAGAGTGAATCGATACGAGTTTATTGGTATAATTACCTATGATTGACGGTGTGTAGACAGTGGGTTCTGATCTCCGGTCGTGGGGCGGCGGCATGGTGTGATTCCGCCGTGCGGATCCTCTGCTCTTGTTCGCGAATCGTCCCTATGGTGTGTGTATATCTTTGAGGAAACGAAAAACAGGTTGACAAGGTAATGATATTTATACCGAAACGGATGGTGAAGGTCGAATAAATGCGCGATTTCATTCCAAAATAAGAACGTGATGATTGCGTGATTTTAGGTACGAGATTTACGGATTGATAGTGGGTTTGTGTTCGGGATTAGCGGAGACACGCTTTGGTGGAATTGGTTTCCAAAATGGTATTATAAAATGCGTTTTTTGAATTTGGCTGGAGATGGAGTTTGGCCGGAATATGACGCCGGCGAGGGGGGAGAGGTTACTGGATTTACGTGAATCAAGTGTTGACTAAGTCAACTGATGCCAAAATTTTCGAGAATTGGCATTACCAGTCCCTGCATTTTATTTTCTTTTGTTTTGAACACCATGTTTTGATTAAATCAAGTTTTAGTTTGTTTCATTGCATTTTGACCACTAACTTTGTAAAATGAGTTAGTTTAACTTCCATTTTTATGCAAGGGTTATATTTTTATAATCTTTATATAATAAACTAAGTTTTTTTTAATTTATGTTATACCATGAATTATATATATTAAACTAAATCAATCATAAATAAGTCTTTATTGATTAATACATGATATATGTTAAATAATTTTAGACGTGACATTATATAATAAATTTTACGTAAACGTTTTATTTAATTTATAACGTAATTGTATATCGGAAAATCTAACTACATTTTCTTTCTTAAATTTGACAAACACTGTGTTCATATGAACACTTATTCGGTTGAAGCTGGTTGTCAAACTTTAAGATGTTTTTCATATTTTTGGGCAGTTATCAAGACTTTGTCTATCAAACATATTTTGGACAAATAATCTTAAATTTGCTGTGTAATATTTTACACTTATTCGGTTGAAGATGAAAATGTAAGATATTTATCTTTATGATTATACCTGTTACCAAGGACTTACCAATCCAAAATTAACTTGTGACTGACTGAATCTATCAACATATCAATTTAATCAGAAACACAGAACATATTTTTATTCATATTAATTATCAAGTTTATTCAATATTTATCATCCCAATAGCTTTTACCAAGTACTCAAATCGAGAAGTATCGAGAGCTTTGGTAAAAGGTCAGCTAATTGGTGTTGGGTGTCAATGTAAAATAGCTCAATAAGACCATTTTCTGATCTATCTTATTTCTATATGTTTAGATTTAGAATGTTGAACATGGTTTCTAGTGATAAATATGCCAGCTTTATTGTTTATGTTTATTGGTGTTTTGAAAAAATTGAAACCAAAGTCAAGCATCTGGTTTTGAATCCAGAGAACTTGAGAGCAACATTGCGAAGCTGCAATGTACTTAGCTTCAGCAGTTCACACAGAAACAGTTGTTTGTTTCTTACATTGCCAAGATATTAACATGTTACCCTAGAACTGACATACTTCAGAAGTTGATTTTGTGTCAAAGTTGTCCCCTCCAAAGTCACTATCGGTGTAAGCCACGAGATGAAAATCATCATTCTTGGGATACCATATTCCAAGATAGGGCTTTCCTTTTATATATCGAAAGATCCTTTTGACAGCCATTTCATGTGATTCCTTTGGACCAGCTTGGTACCTGGCACAAACACATACACTAAACATTATGTCCGGTTTACTAGCAGTTAAATAAATTAGAGAGCTAATCATATATCTATAATATGTTTGATTTATTGACTTCCCTGATGGATCGGGAGCAATCTTATCTCTTGAATCTGCTGGAGTAGATACTGCTTTGCACTTAGTCATTTCAAACCTTTTGAGAATTTCTTTGACATATTTTGACTGATTGAGAAATATACCATTTGGTCTTTGAATAACTTGAAGTCCTAGAAAGAAATTCAATTCACCCATAGGACTCATCTGGAATTTAGTTTTTATAAGCTCCTCAAATTCAATGCATAGACTTCTTCATGTGGTTTTCCATAAAGAAAGTCTGATTTCACATCCATTTGATACACGGTAAAAATCAGGGAGGCAACATAGGCAAGAAATATCCTAATGGCTTCAAGACGAGCAACTGAGCATATGTTTCATCATAATCTATTTCTTCTTCTTTAGTGTAACCTTGAGCAACTAATCTTGCTTTGTTTTTTATTATGATTCCTTTTTCATCCTTTTTATTTCGAAATACCCATCTTTTGCCAATTGAAAATTTTCCTTCTGGTAAACAAGGGTCCAAAAATCTTGTTTCTTGAATTGTTGTCAAAAAGAGCTTCTTTTATGTTCTTTGGTTCAGTTTGGGACAAAAAGCACGAGAACAGGCAAATGTTAGCCATCTCAGACCAACTTCGAGTCGACCGTATTGAAAGATCACCTATTATGTTGGACAATGGATGATCTTTTTCAATTCTTCCTATTATTGAATTTGATGGAATCTGAATAATGGATTCCAAGTTTGTGTCATTCATTTCAGGTTGTTGTGATGAAGATGTTTGAATAATATCATCATTGTTATTTTGTTGATTTTTTAAAGATGGAGAAGAAGGATATCATTGTGCTTAACATATTGATGACCAGACTGAAGCAGGAGATAGATATTGATCATCATTTGGAGCATTTATCTCAATAGGATTAGGAACCGATATAGGAGGTTCCATAGGTTTTAGAATCCTCCCCCGTAACTGGAAATACCAGGTTCATTATCAACTGTTCCAATTGAACCTTCATGATTTGTGTCTTCATCATCCATGTTGAAGGATTTTGAGAAAGTGTCAATATCAAACAACTAATTGGGACCAATACTAGATGATGGAAATATGTGTTCAAAGAATGCAACATCGGTTGATTCATCCATCATATTAGTATTTCGATTGAATACCCTGAAAGCTTTTGATACAGATGAGTGTCCAATGAAAAATACATCATCTGCTTTTGGAGCAAACTTAGATAATCGATCCCTTGTGTTTAATATTGAACATGGGCATCCAAAGGCTTTTAAGAAATGAATGAATGACTTTCTGTTGAAGAGTAATTCATATGCTGTCTTTTGATGTTCTTTGATAAGATAGGTTCTGTTTTGAATGTAGCATGGTGTATTCACTGCTTCTGCCCAAAAGGTGAGAGGATGTTTAGAATTAGCAAGCATTGTTCTAGCAGTTTCAATGAGTGTTCTGTTTTTTTGCGCTCATCTACTCCATTTTGTTGAGGAGTTCTAGTTGTACTGAATTGCCTTGCTATGCCCTTATTAGTGCAAAAAGAGTCAATTTCTTCATTATTGACCTCTATCCCATTATCACTTCTTATAACTTTGACTTTCTTACTTTGCTGATTTTCTAATTTGATGATGTGAGAAGTCAAAATCTCAGATGTTTCACTCTTTTTGGATAGGAAGAACACCCAAGTGTAACGAGAGTAATCATCAACTATGACCAAACAAAATCGGACCGAAGAGGTCCATGTGGAGTAAATGTAAGGAAGAATCAATTAAACTGTGTATGGAATTCAAAAAGCAAGGATTTGCCTGATTGTCCTTAAAAAAAAACTAATCGGACCGAAGAGGTCTATTTGCGTATCGAAGGATCGTCCTTAGTAAAATATTAATTACAATGACATCATTGTGAGTTGGGTACTTCAAAAAGCAATGATGTGGCTGATTGTGTTGGAAACAATTAAACTGTGTATGGAATTCAAAAAGCAAGGATACGCTTACGTGGATATTTTAGAATTAGTAGTAGGACCTAATCAGGGAAAGCTTTCATTGCACTGAAAATGTGGTGGGTTAGTGGTTGGGTTCGTCCTACATACACCCTATTTATAAACATTGTAAATGCAGTGAAAGAAGACTCTAGCCACGAAATTGTGTCATTGATATACAACTTAAAAACTAGTACACTCTACATCTTAAACACATGGGACCCGAGCGTTATCCAAAGTTACAACAATAGCTAAAATACTAATAATTAAACCAAGTCCACAAACCTTGAAACTTCAACCAATAGTAATCATACTTACATAAGGCACCCCTTTAGGAAGGTGTGGTTCATTTTGGAGGATTAAAAGTAACTAGCTCTTCATCACATGGATCTTTCCCCTAGCAATCCTTGTGCCTTCCTTCGATGTACATTGGTGTTTCAATTTATTGTGTAGAGAGATCTAAGGGAAAGTTGTAGATATAGAAACCAATCATCCTCACAAACTTGTCAACGAGTGTTCATTGGTGCAATGATGCACCAACAAAATTTTTTTGGAGAATCACATAATAACAAACCTATATATCTCAATAATTCTTTCCGCAAGTGCTCATTAGTGAGTCAATGCACTAATAGAAGATTTGTAGAGAATCACTTACCAACAAACAAATAAATCCCAAAAATCTTCCTAACTAGTGTTCATTGGTCAATAAATGCACTTAGTAGGGAAACATGTAAAATAACATGTAACGAGCAAGCAATAAACCTACATAAGCTCCCCAGCAAGCGTTCATTGGGGAATCAGTGCACTTAGTGGGGAAGCTAATTGAGAAACGTAACTCAAGAAATCAAGCACCACTATAAAACTTATATTTCTTAAATGGAAAATCTAGTGCAAGTCTATAACCATACACCCCAGTTTCATAATCAAGTATGTATCTAGTATTACTCAATATTCAAAAGTATCATCTATGCCTACAACTCTTTGCCAAGACCTCCTTTTGATCAAAATTTCGAGACAAAATTCCCTCAACAAGGGGATACTGTACCTTTTGCGATGTTTTTGATGTAATACATTTCGCATATTTAATGAGAAATTGAATTATTCAACCTAGCATCTTCCTTTGAACATCTTACAATACATCATCATACATTTATAGTTATTACAAAGGTGACAATTTACTATTATATAATATTTAATCAATTAAATTGAACAAACAAAAACAAATTAAAATTTTTGATAGCTCAATTGGATACAATTTTATTCTAATCTGGAATTCAATCCCTATTACCATCACAATGAAGTCATAATTAAATAAAATTTTCTAGACTCCCTCCCTTTATGACTACAATTTGTGTCTCATATTGCTCCTTGGAACATTTCCCAATCACTTCCGTCCCTATCAATAGAACTCATTTGATGATGATTTCTCTTACTCATTTCCCACTCTTGAAACCTTTTGCAAGTTCAAGCTCAAGAACATCTTTCTCTCAAGTATTGAAGATTTGAGAGCACTTAGGTACAATTTAACTTGCTTCCTCTGTTCATAATAGTTATTATATCTTGTTCAATCCATTCCTTACATAAATAACTTACATAAACATCTAAAACAATTGATTTTTACACTAACATACATAACACTTTTCTGTTTTCAAGACCCGCATTCAACAAACCGTATTGGTGTGCTAACAGCCTCAAATGAGGTGGTCCAAACAACCATAGATGAATTTTAATCCGTTATCTTTCATTTGCAACTGTCCAAATGATAGATTATATAGGAAGAATTGTAGATGACATAACTTTGTGTGTGTTTACGCAAAGCTCTTGATCCTAACTTTCTGTAAAGTATAAGGTGTTAGAGCACTCACAGTAGCTTCCCCATATTTATGTGAGGGAAACCTGCATAATTTAGGGTGTGGTTGAGAGTGATTGTGAGTAGAGGAGAGAGAAATATTTGAGGGTTTTGGTTGTTTTTTCCCAAAAGTTAGGAAAAAATATGGAGATGGGGATTTTGGTATATGAGAGAGAAAAGGTAATAATGTTATTTTAATATTTTTTAAAGTGGTTGTAAGCGAATGAGAGAGAAAGAGATTATGATAAAGGTATGAAAAAAATATTATTTAATTAGAAAAGGTACAAATGAGGATGGGGAAACTACTGTGAATGCTCTTAGATAATAGACCCAACTGGTCTTACATTATTTGGAATTTCCTAAACTATTCCATGAATTTATACACTTACGTTGTCAAAACTGTTCATAGTTTGACAACAGTCTGTTCTTGAACTTTATTGAACAATCTATTGATCCAAAAATTATAACCAAAAATATTTTTGCAAACCTAACACACATAAGTACCTAGTTTCCAAATTTCACAAGTTAAGTCTATTGTTTACTGAGTCGAATAAATTCGTGAACAAACACTAGAAATTACAAGAATCTGTTTGAAAACTTCCCTATGCCAACTGTCCTTTTTGGCAAAGGACCATACTAAAAGTTGGAACCCGAAGGTTATCAAGTGCTCAGAGATTAAAGAAGATCGTGTACTTTTGTTTCTGGAAGAGGTTTATATGTAATTGTCTTGTTTTGATATAATGAATGTTAACTTATTTAATTTATTTAGTTAAGTTTAATAATAATCAATTTAGTAATTTCGAATTTATATTCAAAATTAATAAATTGATTAATCAGTTTCGAAATAGTTCGAAACTGTTTAAGTTCGAAATTGAGAAGTTTCGAACTTAAAGAGTTTCGAAATATTTCGAAAATAAAGTTGGAACTTGATTGATAAGTTCGAATGTATTCAAACTTATAAATCAATTTCGAACTTAAGTAAATTCGAAATATTTCTAATTTATTTTTGTATAAATAATTTTAGTTTTAATTTGTAATGTATGTTTTTTATTCTGATCAATTGTAACTCACATATCAAATCAGTTAATGAAAAGCAGATCATGTTATGGATTGTGTTCTTATATTCTCTTCATCTTATTTTTATTCTTATCTCATATGTGATTGATTGTATACACGTTTACACGTTTACACTTTCTCCTACCATCTTCGAACTTGTTCTGTGTTTTCGAATCTACTCTCAAACTTCGAACTTGTGACCCGACGAACTGAACTTTTTCAAATTACCATTTAGGATTGAGATTATGGCCGGTAATGATCGCATATTCATAATCATGATCTTAATACGAGTCTAAAGATACAACTATTGTGACTTAATCTGATAAAATTTTTAAAGATTTAAAAAATGCAAGTCTGAAACTCATGAAGTTCATATTTCGACTCTATTTGATAAGTTCGAAATTTTTCGATGTTATTAACTTCAAACATAAATATATTTTTAAACTAAAATAAATGTATGTTCGAAGTTGTTAATAGATAATTTCAAATATAATAATTTCGAACTTCATTTGAATTTATTACTTTTGAAATTATTATTTAAGTTCGAAATAAATTTCGAAATTGATAATTTCAATTTTAGTTTCAAAATTTAGTTCGAACTTAAACAATTTCGAACTCAAACAGTTAGATATTTTTGAAATTGTGTTCGAACTTGTTAACACATAGAAAATTTTGAACTTATCAGACATTTTCGAAGTCAATCACACTTGTGAATATTTCGAATTTGTTAACACTTTGAATTTTTTTGACATTTTTACTAATTACCTATTCTTGTTTCATATAGATGAGCGTTTGTTCAACGATAAGCACAATGTGGTTGCGTTACTGGACTTGGAACTCAAGGAAGCCACGATGTATCGGGATGTTATTCGTTTTATTAGACGTTCGAGAATTGCTCATCCTCCAACTGCAAATCCCATTATTATTCATGAGCATATTAGTTCCTTTCGGAGACATGCAATACATGATGGTAGAGTGAATCCTGCAGTTATTCATTCCAGAGTCAATGATCAGGATATTGAAGTTTTAGTTCATGATATTCGTGCGGCATTACAATTCGGTGATACTGATGCAGATCCCACTTCTATTCCACTTGCTACAGTTGCAGGAACTTTTCAGAGAATGGGTTATAATGGTGACATTGAAAGTACGCAATTAGCGAAGAAGTATCTGTATGGGAAGTGGAGGTTTTTATTTCACGTGGTGATGATGGCAATGTCTACTAGGAAGTCAAGATCAGATACTTTATCAGTTGCATTTCAGGGGATGATAACTGCCTTGGTTTTGAATAAGCTACTCAACTTTAGCCAGTTAATTTGTGACTTCTTGGTGAAACAAATATCTGTTGGATCCAATGAGAGGTTTCTACAATATCCATGGTTTTTTAGACTAATTCTTGATCAAATATCCAACCTTTCCAAAAGTAGGACCGCAGATTTGTATTCCAATAATGCATAACGGAGCTTCACAGATTGTAAACCAAAGAATGGTTTGAATACGGTTGATACACCGTTGTTTGGTCTTGTAATAAATGAGAACTTTGTGGCACCGTCAAATGACCTTTGGTTTTATCCAGAGGAAAATGTAAACTTAGTGGCACAACCACCAGTTCAACCTTGTGTTCGAAGAGCTCGACAACCTCGTCCACCTCAACCGGCACCACAAATACAACCTGCACCACAAGTCATTCCTACACAACAACCTGCACTTGAACCACAACCTGCTCTCGCAATTGAACCACCACCAATTACTGAAGCTGTTACTGATCCGATTCCTTCTCCTGAACCATTAAATTGTCAATCATCTTCCAAAGCACCGATGGAAGGATTGGTTGAATCGACTTCAGATTCTTCCGATTCTGACTCCGAACCAGAAGATTCTACTGTTCAACCTCTGAAGCAAAAGAATGTTGAACTTGTTACAACTCGAGCAGGTGGAATTTATGTTACAGTTGAGAAATGGAGAAGATTAACTGATGATGATCTTGATCCAGACTACATTCCACAAATTTCAGTATCAATGACAACTCCAGTTACTACACCTGCAATCTTCACCACATCCACTACATCTCCGATTTCTCAAGCACAACCATCAATTGCACAAGTTTCTACTTCAGTTTTGCATGAACAACAATCTGAGTTTACAAATTTTCCACCAATTTCAGAAGCAGGTTTGAATGATATCCCTGATATAGGAAATGTTGGAAATATTGATGATATTGATATCACTTTTGGACCTACTTCAAGTTAAGTCACCAATATAGAAAATCAAGTACCTTTGCTACAATCTCAAGTTGATAGCTTGACTTCTGAATTAGAACGTGTTAAAAGTGAAAAGGCATTAGAGGTAAGAGTCTTAAAATCCAAAATTGTATTTCTGAATAATGAAATTGAGCAAATGGTGAAAAAGATGAATGAAAACACAGCAACTGCTCCTAAAAGTGTTGAAACCTTGAATAAACAATTGGAAGAACAATGTCAATATACAAGGGTATTGCAGTTTAAAGTTGGTACGACTTTGAAGTCACATGAAGAGTCACTTGCTACAGTTTTGAAGCATTTAAACTTGCTGCCATCTACTCAGAGGGAGAATACGTGTAGATTAGATGCGCAATCAAGTCAATCAAGACCTGATTATGATCAAGATAAAGATAAAGATGCTTCAGGATCACAACCTCCAACTGGGAATGAAACTGGTAAAGAATCAAGTCACGCTGTGATTGTTGTGACTCAGGGGAGACTTGGGAGACTGATAAGCAGTCGGACAAAGTAAAAGGTAAAGAAAAACAACAGAGTGATAGAGTTGAAGCAGTAATGTCAGATTCTCTGATTGAATCTCCTAATGACATGATTGAAGCATTGATCGGGCTGTATTATGTAGATGATGCGTTTGGTGGATGATGTTGATGAAGAGTTGAAAGATACTCAATTTGATTTTGAACCGGTCTTTGTACACCCTAACAGTGTGGTGACTGTGGATTGTACTTCTGACCTAGAAGAAGGAGAATGGATCGGGTCCTTATTTTAAAGAAGTCAACTGGGATGACATAATCAATCAAGATAAAGAGAGAAAGGAAGCAAGAAAGAATCAAGAAAAACTGTTTGCACATGAAGGTTTAAGGACCATGTTTGAAGACAGTAAAGTTCCAGTTAATATTGAAGATTGTGACAACACATGGAAGCGTAATTCAGAAAGAATCAAAGTGCCAGCAGTTAAAAAGTCTTATAAAAATATGCGAGAATATGTTGGAAAAATTCTCAGCTGGGCTTATGATAAAAAATTAAATGTGTTTATTGTGAAAAGAATGGATGGAGTTCAGTACTTGAAAAGAAGCATCAAATCTTATAATCAATTTCTGCTTTCTGAACTTAGAGTTTTGGCAGACGAGAGGTTGATAAACCATTCGGGTGATGATATTGCGCTGTGTATAAAGAATATCATTCGAAAGGAAGTCAAGTCCGGTAAATTTGAAAAGATTAAGCCTCCGAAGCTGAAACAAATTCCTATCCCAAATGATTTGGATTGGATAACAATAAAGCCGAGGATAAGGTATGAATATAGTTCGGTAAAGAGATTAAAACATGTTCCATTGAGACGGTTTGATATGGATATTATGAAAAATTTGAAATTATGGTATTTGGACGGAGAGACATTTGAAGCTGTGTTTTTAGATAATTCAAACAAAGAAATTCTCAGATTGTTAGATCCAATCAATTTGATAAATCTTAGTAAATCGGACTTGAAGGTGCTGAACGAGAAAACTATACGGTTTCATAAAGACCATCTTTTGGAAGCAAAACAGTTTCAAAAGGTTTTGACTGTCTGCATTCAGAATAGAATACATGCTGAAAGTCATTTACCTTCACAATGGAAAGAATAAGAAGACAATCACCGAGCAATTGCTAAGGAGGAGTTTGTTGGAACCCGAAGGTTATCAAGTGCTTGGAGATTAAAGAAGTTCGTGTACTTTTGTTTCTAGAATAGGTTTATATGTAATTGTCTTGTTTTGATATAATGAATGTTAATTTATTTAGTTAAGTTTAATAATAATCAATTTAGTAATCTCGAATTTATATTCGAAATTAATAAATTGATTAATGAGTTTCGAAATAGTTCGAAACTGTTTAAGTTCGAAATTGAGAAGTTTCGAACTTAAACAGTTTCGAAATATTTCAGGTTCGAACTTGATTGATAAGTTCGAATTTATTCAAACTTATAAATCAATTTCGAAATATTTCGAATTTACTTTAGTATAAATAGTTTTAATTTTGATTTGTAATGCAAGTTTTTCATTCTGATCAATTGTAACTCACATATCAAATCAGTTAATGAAAAGCAGATCTTGTTATGGATTGTGTTTTTAGATTCTCTTCATCTTATTCTTATTCTTATCTCATATGTGATTAATTGTATACGCATTTACACGTTTACATATTATGCAAGTAATTCGTGTATCGATCTTAGTGAGATTCCTACGGAATCACGGACCTACAAGTGGTATCAGAGCTGTTGGTCTGAGATTACACGTGTTCTTGCAATCAAATTTGAAGATTGTTGAAGTTCTTGATGAAGATAACAATGGAAGCCAATTTTTTCTTGAAATTTGGTCTAAATCCATGATGTTTTTGATCAATTTGACTAGCTAAGATCGTGCGTCTTTCAAATACGAAGAGATTGATATGAAATCCGAGCTCTAACTCTAAAAATGAAGATTTTATGATCATTTTAGTGATTTTCGAAGTTTGAGTATTTTCCTGCCATATTCATATTTTGAAATTATGCATCAAATTTGAAATTTTTTAGTATAATTGCGAAATTTTTGGGTTAGTTTCGAATTTTTGGCTCAATTTCGAAATTTTTGGCTCCAAATTTGAATTATTTTAGTTAATTCGAAATTTTTGGGTTACGTTCGAAATTTTTAAGCAAATTCGAAATTAAGTTCAAACTTAAAAAAATAAAATAAATTCGAAATTAATATAAATTCGAAATTAAGTTCAAATTTATAAAAAAAAATTCGAATTTATGAGTAGGTTCGAAATTAAATTCGAAATTAATATAAATTCAAAATTAAGTTCGAATTTATATTTAAATAAAAAATTCCATAATTTTTTTTTTTTCGATTTTTAAGGATGACTCCAATGCTAAATTCGTTTGAGGAAATTTCATTGTGATGTATAAGTAAGAAAATTTTATTTCAACCACGAATCCAATGCTCAAAATTCCGATTATTGAATGGTACGTTCACCCAACGAATTTTGATGGATTTCCAAAGAATTTGGCTCGAATGACTGCTTGATGAAAAGTCTAAATATGAGCTTGAAAAGAAAGCATATTCATTAATTACTTTAGTGTTATCGAAAGATATTATTCAAAGATTCAAGAAACACAAAAAATCCAAGGATCTTTGGACATATTTTTCTAAGTTTGGAAATAACTCATTGAATAAAAGCTGTATGATTTATGATAAAGAAATGAAAAGCCAGATTAATGAGCTGAAAGCTGAGATTCTAAGATTGACTAGAAGATGTGAAGAACTTGAACTGTTGAAGGATGAGAATATTATATTGAAAGATGATCTTGAAGAGTTGAGATTTAAATCTAAACTCCAGGAAATGCGAACAGATGATGAAAAGATTGATACTCCAATGATGACAAAATCTCCATCAGTTGGAATATTCATAAAAATGGAATTCTAACTGATCAGGATGCTTTTCTAACTGTGGAAGTATCCAGTTCAGAATCCAAACCTGTTGAGCGTCAGAAGAAAACAAAGAAAATAAAGCGAAGGAGGGGGTCAAGGAAGTCAAAGATTAGAGAAAAACCTACACAAAAGGTCGATATTAATTACTTATTCACAAAGGCTTTTAATGAATATAAAAAGAAGTCAAAGAGAGATTTTAGATCACATACATATCATTCCAATTATTATGGTGATCTAAAACAAAGAAACTCTTTTAGACCA
>WOUH02007433.1:0-17711 GCA_009936405.2 Stevia rebaudiana
GATGGTCATAAGAGACCAGTTAGACTATACCCCATGACCCTTGGAGGGTTCGACATCGTGTTAAGTATGGACTGGTTGACCGAAAACGGAACGCACATTGTATGCTAAAAAAGATGATTCAGATGCAAGCTCCTGATGGAAATCAGATAGTTATTTTTGGTGACCATATTAGTTCACCCGTGAAGATCGTTTCGATGATGAAAGTCCAGAAATTATTACATCAAGTGTGTGGAGCATACTTGGCTAATGTCATTGATAAAGATGCAAAGTCAAAAGAATTAAAGGACGTTCCTGTGGTATCTCAGTTTCCCGACGTCTTCCCAGAAGACTTACCTGGTATACCTTCTGAACGAGAAGTAGAATTTCGAATTGACTTGGTACCTGGAGCCAATTCCAGAAATGAATAATATTCTGAAATTTTTTATATAGTTAAATTTATAAACTTATTTAATTTTTATTTAACTATTTATTATTTTAAATGGCAAAATAATATCAAATAAATATAAACGGCTATCATTTGTGAGTAAAATTCAGAAAACTTAATTCCAGAAACAAAATAAATGTTTATAGAATCTTACTACATATTTTAAATAATTATTTTTATAAAACAGAAAATGTTTTATAAAATTTTGTTCTGTAAAGTTATAAAATATTTCCAGATTATATTCTTATTTGATAGAAAATTTAAATACGAGAATTTTGATATAAAATGGGTAATTTTTGGATAAAGAATGAATTAGTTATAAATATTTTAGGCATTTATTTTAAAAAACTAAAATTGTTTTTATAAAATAATATTCTGTAGATTTATCTAAAAATTCAAGATTATCAAAGAATTAGTGTGTGTATATAATTAAATGAATGGAATAATTATATAAATTTTGATTGTCGATATATGTACGTGTACTCATACGAGGCATAAACTCTTTTTTTTTTAACATTTGTTTCGTACAATAATAATTTATAAAGTTTCAAATTTCGCAAATGTTACAGTATCCCCTACTTTAGAGTGGGTATAACTGTCGATCTATTGGGCAATACTAGACTTACACTCAATTACCGAATTAAGAGGCGTGTTAATAAGCTTACCCTTGATTAGTAAACCGAGAGGCATGTCTAGGCTTACACTCGATTAAAGAATCAAGAGGCATGAGTAGTAATTTGAGATATGTGTAATAGAGTATGCGTTTCAGTTTAATAGGTGGTGAGTTTTTAATATATTTGAATGGTTTTAGATTCATGATCTCTATTGATTCCTCTGTTGAATGCATTGAATCACCAATGGACATTCTTAAGAGAAATATATAGAGGCGTTTGAGTTTTTAAACTATGATTCTCTATTGATTTCCTATTATGAGCATTGATTCACCAATAAACACTCCTTGGGGAATTCATAGAGATTATCGGTTGTCTTAACTATGGTTCACCACAAATCTCCCAACTAGGTGCCTTAGTTCACCAACGATTACCCAAGAATTTTATTTATTAAGTGCATTGATTCACTAATGAACACTCGTTGGGGAGTTCCAAGGAATTTTGATTACTCTAAAGCCATAATTCTCCTCGGGACTTTCAAGCGATGCAATGAATCACCAATGTACATCGGAAGAGAACATGTGTATTATCGGGCATTTAAATTGAGTGTTGCAAGTAAATCACCCTTGTCAAATTAAGGATGTTAAGTGGAGTAAGGTTTAATGAGGTGGGCGGTGACTATCGTTGCAACACTAGAAGTAGAAAATGGAGCTTAGAAATAATTCTCATAGCTATGTTTTTTTCCTCACTTCATAATGATGATCACAAGTCAATCACATGAGTAGGTGGGCTGGTGTCCTTATTTGTGTTGGATCAGAATCGAGTATGACTGTGTTTTATTGATGAGGAAATGTTATTGGGATTTGATTGTAGTCATGAATAAGATAAGTAGCGTTATCGGGATATGATATGTAACAATGTAGTGTGATTGAGTATAGTTTAGTACACATGGTTGTTCATCGTACAGGTTACCCTGAATGGCATGAACGGTTTGTGTTATGCGAACGTAGGAGTTATTGACGGCTCAAGAAGCTTGTGGTTAAACAGGCTTGGCTCGACACATCACTATCGACTATAAATTTGTTGGAAACAATTTTGCTTTAGTTGTGATTGTTGTATGACTCATCTGTTAGCGATGTGGTATGGGAGCTAAACTTCCTTTAAGTAAATATTGCGCTAGTTTGCTTCGTTATGAGTTGTAGGTGATGATTAGGTTGGAATTCTGATTGTTTTGAAATTTATTTTGATAAGTGGTAGTTATGTATTTTGTTTGAGTAGGGTTTAAAACTGAATTTGTCCAATGCATGAAGTCACGATTGCATTAATTATCACAACGGTGTAACTATAAATGCGTAGTGTTCATGTCTTGTATAGCAAGAAGTTTCAAGGTCAACTTGTTGTGTTTATTTACAACAAGTTAATTAAAGGGGTCACCTGATGCTAAGCATGAAATTAACTTAGTGATTTTTAGATGGTTCGGGAAGGTTGTAAATGAGCTTGAACGAGTTTGAGATTTCTCCTGAGTTACTAAAAGAAACATCAAAGGGTTCATCGTGAAATAGTAGGTTCCTAGAGATGCAAAACATAATCGTAATGAAACGGTTAAAACCATGTATCCCCTACTTTAAATGAACAGTTAGGAGTTTTGGTTTTTGTTAAGTAAATCAGTTCTTCACAATTTCATATTGGAATGTACTTCCATATATTGATATTGTTTATATATACGGTGTATGTAGGGCGAACCCAGCCACTAACCCACCACATTATAATATATGGATGTATACTATATAGGGTCTTAAGAATTGGTAATATGCGTTATGATGATTGGAAATTGTTTTTATTATAAGGCGATTGGATTTGGAGAATTTAGAAACATACCCGATTGCATTAGAATGAAGGAACGTTAAATCTTATGTATGTTGATTTGATATTGCATCACTGTGAGGGTTTAGAGATCATAACGTAAAGTTTGAATAGGGTGTTAAATATCTTGAATCTTGAACGAGTTTGAATGAAACTGAATGAAGGCGTTGTCTAGTATGTAATGTTTGTATTTGAATAAGAAAAGAGTATAAAGTGTTCGTTTGATGTTTGAAAAAAAAGTAATTCATAATGTTGAGTTTGCATGGTAACGTATTTGGCAATCTTGCATATATCGTTTGAATAAGCGTGTACACTGAAACTTAGAATCGCGTGAATGATTAAGTATGAAGTGTGAAATCTTGAACAATTGAATGATTGTTTTCATGTAAATATGTTTGAGATTTGATTCTTTGATTTTCTCCATTTGTGTTTATCATCTAGTACAATAGGATTTACTATGGCTATTATGTAATGCAAATTCACGTTACGTGTACACCCGCAATGTGTGTTTGTTTTATATAATTACCATAGTTCTTCGCTATTATATTAGACTTAGCACGTGGAGAGTTGATCAAAGGAGTCATAAAATGAATTTATTATCCGACCGAGTCTATTACCACTCGCATTGCGTTTGATGTCACTTGCTTTGACCAATTAGGTCAAAGGAGTTAGTCGCGTGGAACTGTAACTTCTGGCGGGAGTGGAGATTTGAAATGACGAGATGGTCTTTGTTCTCACATAACGTTTGGTATAACATGTCTTAACCGAAATGGGTTGTTGCGAGTCCGTCATGTGGTGCATAAAAATTGATTTTAAAAATGTTTTGAGTATCTTATAAGCTAGAGATCCTAATTGAAGTTTTAAGTTAAAACATCCAACGGGATCTTGTGTTCACATGACATGATGTGTAAATGATGTTGATAAGTATTCATGAAGTATGTGACCATGAAGCTTAGGTTAAAATGGTAAGTAAATATGATTTACTTAAATGTAGGTCATGAAGTTTTGTTATTGTGCGTTTCAGAATGAGTTTTTATGTAATGAGATATAACATTATACGACTTTATGATAGAATGATAAATGATTACTGATGTGTGTGATCATGTAGTGAAAACTCAAGTAATAATATTTATCGTAAACGATCAAAACAAACACACATAACACCAAAAATGTAACGGTCATATCGTAGTGTGTGTGGAAAGACCGGGTATCGTCCAAGGACTCACGGACAGAACCAAAGGCACACAAGGGATTTAAATGGTCATTCCACCTAATTAACTAAGGGGGTATTTTGGTCTTTTAACAATTAATCAGTCAAACAATCAAACAACAAAGCAAATAAACAATCAAACAATCAATGGAGAAAAACAATAGCTACCTAGGATAGTATCATACAATCATACAAGTAATAATGGATCATTGGACTCAACAATTGGTGTTTTGGTTTCTTTATATTAGTTAACTAGTGGCGTAAGTAAGCTATGTGGAACTATCCTCTCAGCCTGGACCACGATAACAAAGACTCCTATTAGATTAACTTATTAGTACCCTAAATCAGTGGATTAGGTTTCCTCTCGGTCTAACCTATCCCGTAATCTAAGTATCCCGCACCCGATTTTCCTCTCGGCCTAATCGAGCACTAAAGACTACAAACCATTAATCAATTACACTTTCATTGCTAAGGATAAGTTCAATTAACCTAAGTCATCCCCTCGGTCCACTCAAATTAACCAACCCCACAATAAACAACTAATTTTATACCCCCTCGGTCTCAAGAATGCAAAACACAACCTAAACTAGCAATTCAACCAAACCATCAATGTAACTCATAGACAAATCACACCTAGACTCAATTTCATTACCAATTACTATTACCTAACTGCTATGTAGTTGATTAAGATCTATATTTTAACTGATTACATCCAATTAATTAGTATCATAGTCCAAAACACCATTAATTACAAGCAATCATGCAATAAAACATTACCTTGGCAACTATATATGAAATTAGCCAATCATTATCATTAGAATCATCACGAATATCATAAACTAAACTATCAAAGTCGTTCAAAACATAAACAAGAGAGAATTGTATTAAATTCAACAAAGACAATGTAAACAATAAAGTAAAACCAACCAAATTGAACTAATAAACGACTCCAAGCTTCAAGCTTGATGATTTTTACTGATTCCCTCCTAAAATCATCCAACTTTGCTCAAGGGGTCGAACTCTCTAACCCTCTTAATCGTGTTCTATTTATAAGTTGAAATTAGGGTTTTTTCTCGGTTTTGGGTGTTCCCGTGTACCGCGCAAGCTTAATGGGGCTTCCCGCACATACCGCCCCGGACAAAATAGTAAGGGTTGTCAAATTCTTCTTCTAGGATCGGGGCGTACCGTGCAAGGGTCTCCCTTGGCTCGTGCGTACCGCCCAAAGTGGTAATTTCCTGATTTTGTTGATTTGTTGTTCCGTGCTTCATCGGGTGTTCGTTCATTGTCCATTTTGACTCGTTTTCGCTCCCTAAGCCCCCTAACGCCTATATTTCAACATCAAACTAAATAATATATAAAATATAATAAAAACTATAATAAATTACATAAAAAACAAGTCAAAATACAAAGGAAAATGCGTGTGTTTTGCAACACATCAGAACTAATTAGGCACAAACTACACATTTATCGCGATTGCCAATATATTTATCCATTTAAACCCAACCACCAACAATCAGCTTCACAATATCATGACAATTTAAGTTTAAGTTGTAAATCAATCCTAACATGTTTCGCACACACAAGCAACATATCAATTAAGTTTATCTAGAATTTCAAGGAAAAAAGGAAAGTCACTAGACTACCTACCACTGCACTCAAAAGATAAAAAAAAAATTAAAATTAGACTAATTTTTAGATGGAAGCAGATGAAGGTATGAGGATTTTGCACTTATTATATTTTTCATTTAAGCACATTTATAATATACAGTTGTGGACCTACTTAGTGGTGTTTCAACCAAGCTGTTACTCGGCGTGTGACACATAAGCTGCAGCCCTTATTCATTTCATCTTATATTTATATGCTCAGCTCAAACAGTGGACTGGTGGATTTTAAGCTGGCGCCATCCTTTTGGATGTGTCAAATTAATAAAACATTAACAACTTTATATCCTAAGATTGCAGTGGTTTCCCTTACTTTAATAAACAAACCTAAAATCACTATTACCTATGGTTAAACCCACAAAATTCTTGATATTTAAGTGTATTGATTCAATCAAACGGGAAAACAGAGTATTGGTTGGATCTACCGACATATCACAAATAAATATATAATTTTAAAAACAACTTCAATTTAGAACCAAAACTGAGTTTTAACTATCATTTTCCACTAAAATGCACTAGACGTAAACAAGGACTTTTACAAAAATTTTAAATTTATCCGGTATTAAGTGATTTTAATATACAAATATTACAGGCTCATATACAAAAAACGATAGTTTCCATCCCCACGCTTAAAATCTACATTGTCCCCAATGTAGAGATGGGAATATCAAAGATAAATAAGAAATTAAAAGAAATATATAACCCAAATAAAGTGGAACAGACTCCCCTGGTATATGCGTGAAAGAATCCATTCTCTGAGTCTTGGTTCCAATGCGTTCCACCAAACCGCATCTACAACTGTCACCAATATGTATTAACATGTACTAAACAATATTTCATGAAAGTGCAAAAGAATAATGTACAAAAGAAAAGAAAATAAATTTTTTTTGTGCTTTTGTAATTTAATTAAAATAAAAAACTGACTAAAAACTAAATTGACTTAATTTAACAAAAATTTTACAAATTCGCAACAGTAAACGCGAATTAGGTCGGTTCTAAGTCAGGAAATCATGAAGTGTCGTGTGGATCCAGTAAATCGGTTGAAATGAAGATTGAGGATCCACCGATTCACACTATCCCCACACTTAAATTAAAAAAATCTGGTTTCTTAAACCTAGGCGGTACGCGCAATGTGAGAAGGTAGGGTGGTGCGTACTGTGCCGGAATGAAAATTGGGCAGCCCTGTATGGATGTCCCGCGCGCTCGCGCGGGTAGAGGGTTAGGGGCGCTCGACGCACGTAGAATAAGCAAACATAAAGTTTTTAAAAATTTTGCTTTCTGATCCAGATTTTGCTTATCTTTTCTTCTTCAATTCTCCCAATTGCGAGCTCGAAATCAACTGAAATTTCCGGACAATGCTTAGGCACGTGTGCTCTTCCTTATGAACTCGACCTCGCACCAATCTGACTAGGCTAATATTAAATAAACTTACTCAAAACTTAAGACGACGCAAAAACGATGACTCATGGTACAAAATCTACAATTGGGAGTTTCACCCGACAGTCTACCACTCAATAATGCCTAAGAGTGTGAAAAGGGTCTCCATGCCCTTTTTATCTTTGATTTCCTCCGATCAGGTGGCTTTTCCTTGATCCGCTTTCCACCATTTCTGGTTGTTCTTCTTCTCTTGTGGTTGGACGGGAAGAATCCACCGGTTTTCTTTATGCCCTTGAGATATAGCTTCACCATTTGAACCTTTTTAAACACTTTCTCACTCGCACCAACTTGTTCCCTTTCTTTTGTTTTCCTTTTCGATTGTGGTGATCCACTGTCCTTTTTCTCTATGGGCTCTATCACTATCACATCTTCACTTTTCGTCTCCTCAATTGGTTTCTCCTCAAGAAGTGCTTCTAAAAATTTTAAATCATCGGTCGGGTTAAAAGCGTCTTCTTCTTCAAAGTCAGGCAACCCGTCTAACTCTTCTCCAAACTCTTCTTCCCATGATGGTTCTCTGAATGCTTCTTCTTTGGGGTTAGTGTCCTCAAACTGTAACGGCTCATCAAGCGAGTCCTCATCTTTAAATTCTATCACCGCATTATTCGGTTCTTCAATCTTTGAGCATTCTTGGTGGATGACCATATTCTCCTCTTCTTCGTCTGCTGCAGCCGATTCTTCATCACTAAACTCTTCTTCCTTTTTGTTGGCTTGCTCCTCCTCTTCTCCCTTGGACTCCTCGAATGACTCATTCAGATTCGGCTATTAGTTGTTAAATGAGAAATCATCATCATCGAGGTCGGAAAATTGGGGTGTGGCAGTTTCTTGTTTAGCAGTGTAGCAAGGAAAGTTTTGTGGAGCAGGATGAGTGGAATGAAGGGTGTGATCATGTAAGGATTTCTCTGCTCTAGCCACCTTCTCAAACAGTTTCAAGCATTCACTAGGAGTTGTCTTTTTGAGCAGGTAACCTCCCACGGTAGTAGTGAACATGTCTCAGATTTCGGGACTAAGTCCATAATAGAATTTTTCCATTAGCGCGAATCCTTATGGCTGTGTAGCGGGCATAATCTGAGCAAATTTTAAAAGCGGTCCCAAACAATCAAACAATCAATGGAGAAAACAATAGCTACCTAGGCTAGTATCATACAATCATGCAAGTAATAACGGATCATTGGACTCAACAATTGGTGATTTGGTTTCTTTATATTATTTAACTAATGGCTTAAGTAAGCTATGCGGAACTATCCTCTCGGCTTGTACCACTTTAACGAAAGACTCCTATTAGATTAACTTATTAGTACCCTAAATCAGTGGATTAGGTTTCCTCTCGGTCTAACCTATCCGGTAATCTAACTATTCCACACCCGATTTTCCTCTCGGCCTAAATTGAGCACTAAAGACTACAAACCATTAACCAATTACACTTTCATTGCTAAGGACAAGTTCAATTAACCTAAGTCATCCTCTTGGTCCACTCCAATTAACCCAACCCGTAATAAACAACTAATTCTATACCCTCTCGGTCTCAAGAATGCAAAGCGCTACTTAAACTAGTAATTTAACCTAGACATCAATGTAACTCATAGACAAATCACACCTAGACTTGATTTCATTGTTAATTACTATTACCTAACTGCTATATAGTTGATTAACATCTGTGTTTTAACTGATTACATCCAATTATTATGTATCAGAGTCCAAAACACCATTAAAGACAAGCAATCATGCAATTAACATCACCTAGGCAACTATATATGAAAATAGTCAATCATTATCACTGCAAACATCATAAATATCATATAATCAACTGTCAAAGTCGTTCAAACACAAAAACAAGATGGAATTGTAGCAAAACAATAAAAGACAATGTAAACAATAAACTAAAACCAACCGAATTGAACTATTAAACAACTCCAAGCTTCGAGCTTGATGATTCCTTCACATTCCTCTCCTAAAATCGCCCAACTTTGCTTCAGGGGTCGAACCCTTTAACCCTTTAGATCGTGTTCTATTTATAAGTTGAAATTAGGGTTTTTAGCGGTTTTGGACTTTCCCGCGTACCGTGCAAGGTTTTGGAATGGGGCGGTACGTGCAGCCTGACACGGCCGTTTCGCGCGCTACGCGGTAGTGTGGGTCTCAGCTTTCTTGTTTCTTTCGCCGGGTGTTCGTTCTTTGTCCGTTTTAGCTTGTTTTCGCTCCTATAGCTCCCGGACACCTACATTTCAACATAAGACTAAATAATATACAAAATCTAATAAAAAAATAATAAACTACATAAAATACGACTCAAAATACAAAGGAAAATGCGTGTGTTTTGCAACACATCACGTTAACGTTTCGAAAATGAATCCCGGGTTCGTATCCCGACCCGAACCTATTCGAGTCTGGTTCTTGGGTTCAGAAACCGAGGTGATGATCCGGGCATTTGACCGGGTTGACCGCACATCCGGGGCGGGTCAACCGGTTCAATGTAGTCGACTGCCGGCCACCACCATCGGTGGTGGTGGTCCGACGGTAGTCCGAAGAGTCAGAAATCGAGCCACCACCATCGGCGGTGGTGGCTGTAGGTGGTCAATCGATAGGCTGATATGAGAGAGTGGATAGAGGTTACCGGTGGTGTAGCAACGGCGGAGAGAAGATCGACTGATGGAGTCTTCTATCGGTGGTAATCGTGGACGATGTTGGTGGTCACCGCCTCACCAGTGGTGTTGTGGTGGTCGGCAGGTGGTGGTGTCGGATGGTGAGTGGTCATGATGTCGTAGGTGGTGGTTGGTGGTTTTGAAAGAAGACAACCCCCCGAAAGGGGGGTATACGACTGCCAGTTTGACTGGAAGGGCGCGTACCGCGCGCTGCAGGAACCGATCTTGCGCGTAGCGTGCGAGATTAAAGGTCTCGTTAGTTTATAGATCCGGGGCATACCGCGCGGGATGTGGAGACAACCTGCGTGTACCACCCCGATATGGAAGAGTTGCTCGAGTAAAAGGGACCCGCGCGGTACGCACGGGGTGTAAGCGTTCTCGTGCGACGCGCGCCATCTGGGTGAAACAAAAAGTTATGAAATTTTGACACCCTATGATGAAAATTGAACAACTTCTCCACTACGGTTTTCTCATTCACGAACTTAGAGTAACCTGAAACTGTGGGTTCCGCAAGATGAATTTGTCTAGTTTCGGAAAATGTAAGACTTGCTCAACGAATGTACGACTTTGACATGGAAATGATTCGAAACACAAAATGGTGCAAACGAAAGACTCAAGATACAAAACTCTACAATCGGGAGTTCCACCAGACAGTCTAACACTCAATAGGGTCTAAGAGTATGGAACGGGGCTTTCCTCCCCAACAACCTTAAACTTTCCTCGATCGTCCCCACACTTTTCATTGCTCACACGCGCATGAATTTCGTTGAGCTCGGCATCATACTCATCATCCTCCTTCACCTCATCAATTGTGGTCCTTTTTGACTTGACAGCTCCAAAAGACACTATTTCTCCATCTACGCTTAAGGTGATAGTCCCCGCAAAGTATGTTTGCCTTTGCGTTTCGGAGGAACGGACGTCCTAGAATGATCGGGACCTCGCTATCCGCCTCCATATCAAGAACTACGAAATCCACGGGAAACAAGAACTTTTCGATTTGCACAAGTACATTTCCCACAATCCGGTGTGGATAACAAGTGGAACGGTCTGCCATAGTAATGCACATGCTGGTGGGCTTTGGATCGCCTAATCCCAATGTTTTGTAAAGCGAATAGGGCATCAAGTTAATACTTGCCCTGAGATTCGCAAGTACATTAAACACAGAAGAGCTGCCGAGTTTGCACGGAAGAGTAAAGAAACCAGGATCGTCCAGTTTCTCTGGCAGCTTGTTTTGAACCATAGCAGAACATTTAGAGTTGAGGGTCACTTTGAGGCATGACTCCAGTTTTTGTTTACTGGATAGCAAACTCTTCAAGTATTTGATATACTTGGCGTTATGTTGGAGTGCCTCAATGAAGGGAAGGTTCACCTTTAACTGCTTAAAAAAGATCTAGGAACTTGGTGAACTGTTCCGCCTTGCGGTTACGGTTAAGTCGATCAAGATATGGCGGTTTTGGCTTACCACTAGCAACTTGTGATTGTCCTTAGCAGGAGTAGCTTCACAAGGATTTTTATCACTCACCTTCTAACTAACAGGTGGTGTGGACTTCACAGGTGGCTCTTCACAAACAGTCTCCTCATCTATGAGCTCCTCGTCTTCTTCAACAATAGGTGTGAGCGGTGGTGGTGCAAGCTGTCGATCGCTTCGCTTAGAGATGGCTTTCATGTGATGGTTGAAGAATGGTGGTTTTGGATTATTCACGGTGTCACTAGGAAGACCACCAAGAGGACGCTCATTGTTTATGGTTTGAAGATCATGAACGTGCTTTTCAAGATTTAACAACTAAGCTTTTTGCCCATTGAATTTCATATTAATCTCTTTAACCTCAGCTTGAGTTTAAAGGACAATTTTGGTAAGATTTGCCAATTGAGCAGCAAGGTCCTGATCAAAATGAGAGTTAGAAGGGGGAGGATTAGAAGAAGAAGATGGAGCTGATCATTGGAAGAATTAGGAAAGAGGCTTTGCCTCTGCTGATAACCGCCCGAGTTCCCGGTAGGCCAGTTAGAACTGTAGTTGGTGCCTGAGTTGGAATTTCTTCAATTGGAGTTTTGATTGTAGGAGGGTCGGTTGTCATTTTGGTATGATCTTCCCCAACCACTGTTTATGGAGTCTATCTGCTCATGTGATGTGATAGGGCAGTCAACAGAGTCGTGGCCTCCTCGGCATATTTCACAACGGTTAAGACTCATTTTCATCTCTTTTACCTCCTTTTCCAAGGACTCAATAGTAGACACCAAACCACTATCAGAATTAACCTAATAAACACCCCTAGAAGTAGAAGGAAGCGGGGTGTTAGTGGTTCTAGGATTTGAATTCCTAGAATTTCGAGGTGTCTCCAATTTGGCTCTAGCAAAAGAGTTGAAGAGCTCCTTGCACTCTTCAACAGTCTTCATCTCCATCATGTGACCTCCAGCAGCAGTGTTGAAGGTGCGTTTCATTGCGGGAATGAAACCACTATAGAACTTCTCAACCAAATCCCAGTCATTCATGCCATGGTGAGGGCAAGCGACCAGGAGTGTATTATAACGCTCCCATGTGGCATGATATGCCTCATCATCCTCCATACAAAAGGAGTGAATCTGGTCGCGCGTTCGAGTAGCACGGTAAGGTGGATAGAACTTGGCTAGAAAATCCTCGCGCATCTTCGTCCAGTTATGGATAGAATTGGGCTCGATATTGTCGAACCAGGAGGAGGCGCGTCATAATAATGAGAAAGGAAAAAGCTGGAGACAAATCGAGTCCAAATCCCGGCCTTGAAGATTAAAGGTGCAACAAATTCGCGCAAATTTCGAGGCATGGCCTGGTGCATCCTCGTCGTCTAGGCCATGGAATTGAGTAGCGTTAGAAATCACATTCATGACATACGATGGAAATTGCCAAGAGTTGGCATTATCTCCGAAAGCAGCATCGGCGACCGGATTGTGAACGCCGGTAAACCCGTTGGTGGCGAGCTGATGAATGGTGCATCGTGCTCGATCGGCCATCGTGGAAGCAAATGATGAAGAAGAATTAGAATTGGGCGAAGAAGGAGAAGGGAGTGAAGAATCAAAAGGAGAAGAAGAGAATTTAAAGGGGGGTGAGAAAGGAACAGGAGTGGAAGTCCTCACCCTCGAGAGCGAGTCTCTTAGGCGAGTGTGGAGGTAGTGCTTGGGTTCTTCGAAGTACTCAAAAAAGGAGGATTTAGATGATCTTGTATGGGATATTCATTTGAAAGATTTGATTAAAAAGAAAAATGAAAAGAAACTAACTAAGCACACAAAAGCAATCAAATCCTAAGTGCCTAAGTGAATCCCCGGCAGCGGCCCCAAAAACTTGATGTATGTGATCATGGGTATAATCTAACAAGTAATAAATTTATAATAAAACGATCAACAAAACACACAAACGGCAGTGAATAGGTCGGATTATAGTGTGATTGGTAAGACCGAGTATCGATCAAAGGATTCACGGGCAATACCCAGAAGAACTCAAGATCTAGAAAGGATCATGCACCCTAGTTAGTTCTATGGTCAAAAGCAGTCAAGGCAAAAGTCAACATAAAGGTCAACTCAAAGTCAAACTAGCAAATAACAAACAAATATCAATCAATCAAACAAAAGGTAGTCACCTAGGCTACAATCATGTAGTTATCATGCATTTAATAGGTCATTGGACTCATCTATTGGGATTTGGTTTCATTTGATAGTTAATTATTAATGTAAAGTCAAATTGGTGAAATTATCCTCTCGGCCTTAGTCACACAACTCAAGACACCTCTAAATCAACTCATAAGCATCCAAAATCATGGTAAAGGTTTCATCTCAACCTAACCTAACCTGTAATGCGTATCCTAACACTCGGTTTACCTCTCGGTCTAAACCGCGTATCAAAATCACAACTAATAACCTACTCACACATTCAATTGCTAACCAATTAGTCAAGTTAACCAACTTATCCTCTCGGTCTACCCAATTCACCCAAACCAACAGCTAGACAACCTAAACTTATACCCTCTCGGTCTCAAAGTTGCAAAGACAATATTAATCGGATAATTAGACTCCCAAACAACTTAATTAAGACAAACTAAGCCTATGGACGAATTTGGTACCATTTATTATCACCTATTACTACTATGTGATCAACTATTAGCTGTGTATTAACTGTTATTAACCGATGTTAGAGAATCATTGTCGAAATCTTTGTTAAATACAATCAATACATGCAATCATGAATCTCCTAGGCAACTACTACGAATTTAGCCAACAATCATTGTCAAAAAAGAAGCAACAATCATATTATAACTCATCATAGTCGTAAGAACAGAAAAGATGATGCAAGGTCAATGATTAAACTATAAAGTCAAATTCATAAACAAACCCAATTAGCTATCCTAATGCTTCCAAGCTTCCAACTTGATTTTTCCAGCAGCTAAAGCATCCAAAATCGACCAATTTTGATGAAGAAGTCGAACCCTCAATCGGCTGGAATCACCTTCAATTTATATGATTTCGATTATGGTTTCTCTCGGTCAAAGGCTTCTGCGCGTACTGCGTCGCGGCACCCTGTGGTTTTACGCGTACCGCCCTGGACAAAATAGTCGGGGTGGTCACGGAGTAGATTTTGGGGCGGGACGTATCGATCGGGAAAAAGGCTTCTCGCGCGCATATCCCGGTCGACTGGAAAATTGGATTTTTAACTTCTTTTGCGTTCTTTCGTCTCATTTATCCTCTGGTGCTCGTTCCTTGTGCGTTTAAGTTCCTAAAGATCATCTTTAACACGAACAACTGAGAAACACGAAGAGATTAAATATATGGACGATAAGAAAGAAAAACTATACAAAACCATATAATTAACTATACAAAAGACTCTATTTACGACGAGAAATCTAATGTGTTTTACAACACATCTGTGAGCTTCTTGGAGTTCACATCTAATTTTGAAGACTAGTAGATAGTTGATCGTATATTATATATAGACTAGCATTTAGTTTGTAAACTTGACCCTTATTATGAATGAATGAATGAAAGACTTCTGTTGTATATCTATGTTTGACATGTATTCTTGTGTAAATCTAATACGTGACAGGATCTTGGGAATTTAGGGTGTCACAATATCTCACCATCATTAGACCAACATCTCTTTTGCAATAAATCAAGTGAGCCATTTTCTACATGCTCCAACCGTTGGTCACTTTCAAGAAGTCAAATGGATTCTCATTTATATTAAAGGCATCTGTGGATTTTGCCTCACCTTTTTCCTAACCTACTAAAACATCGTTCCTTGGCTACTCTAACACTGACCCGGCTTGCAGTCTCAAGACAAGACGCTCAACATATAGTTATTCCATTTTCTTGGGAGGCAATATTGTGTCATGGAGTGATAAGAAACAACTCACAATGTCTTGTTCATGTTGTGAATCGCAATACTGGCTAAGGAAAAATCGACAACTGAAATAATTTGGATAACTCATCTTCTCCTTGAGCTCCATCCTTTACCTTTAGTTCATCCTAAACTTTTGTGTGACAATCAAATTGTGCTTTTTCTAACACAAAATCTCATCTCACACAAACTTATTAACTAGACTACCACTTTATACATGAACTTTTCTTTTTATGAAACTTCACACTAAATCTATACTTACCAAGTTTCAAGTGACTGCTATTTTCACAAAAGGTATTTCTGGAAATCAATTTGAATCATTTTAGAGCATGCTTTGTCTCGTTCCACCAACGTCTCACTTGAGGAGGATATTATTCTATCACAATTATGGTATTTTGTAGTTCCATATTCGTTTTGTCTGTACATGTAATTTTCCTATTTTGTGGCATTTATTTGTAATTTGTATTCTTATATATTAACATCTCAAATCGCCACCATCTCCTTCTTCGATGAAAACCTTAACAAATGTCTTTCTTTGATATGCAACTGAAGGAAAGGAGAACAGTTCGATGTAGGTCACACTAAAGGAAAGGAGAGAGATGGGTCTTGTGAGAGAGATAGATGTGATGGGTTTTAGGGTTTTATAAGAGAGAGGGGTTTTGTTATAGAGATATGGATAAAGACACAAATGTCCTCAAACTTTAGGTTAAAAAGACCCATTTGGCCTTCTTGTCTAACAGATTCGCTACACACTTTTGACGGAAGGACCAAACAGTATAAAATGGAAACGGAAAGTGATAAAAAATCCACAGTTTCTTGATTTTGGACTGAAACTGATAAAACGTGTAAACCTCATACACAATATTAGCACTTAACTCTCATTTATTTTGAAGTATGCTTAGTGTTGGGTCAAGTTGAGTTATGCAAGTCGGCTAAGAAAATTAGGTACCTGTCAATAGCATTTATTTGAGTAAAAAACGTAGGATGTTTGAAAGGATTAATATAAGGAGATAGTTAAATTATTGTTCACGTATTAGTGAGTTGGTGTAAGGCTTGTCTTCATCTTACCCTCCTCAGACCCTACTTTAGGTGGGATATACTGAGTAAGATGATGATGATGATGATGTATTAGTGAGTTGGTGAAGAGCTTATTTAGCACCAATTGGCTTATACCCTGCCGGTAGCCCTTTAACATTCAAATGAGATGTCTTGATAGGGTCGTTTCAAAACGGTAGGGTATGCAAAGGGAAACCCAATGAGAAAACTTACGAAAGTCACACAAAAACATATAAAAAGTAACTATTTTTATTTTTTTAAAATAGAGTTGATTTTATACTAATTTTTGTCACTTTTTATAAAAAAACTAAAAAAAAGCGTTGAAGGAAAAAAAAAGTAAATCTAGAAAAAAAAAACTTTCTCATGCATAATAGATGGTGTTCAGGCATGTTAAATATGTAATATATATATTTGCTTACATATGTAACATATATGTTTACATAGGTAAAATATCTGCTTACATATGTAACATATCTGTATTTTACATATGTAACATATTTATATTTTACTAAAATGTCATTTTTTATAAAAATCATTTTTGTAATATTTACTTGACGTTTTTTTATATTTCTTCACCAAAAGTCATAAAAACAAATGTAGAGTTCAAAAAAATTTAAAAAAAAAAACAAAATTTATATTATTACATATGTAAATACGAGGTTTCCATAGTTTCTTAAGTGAGTGGTTTTCTTGTTTATACTTCCTTATATATATATATATGATATGTTTAAATATTTTTCTATAAAAGTTAATTTATTTTGACTATTGGACCCATTAAAATAGTCCAGCCCAATAAATCCATTAATCTACTACCTAATAAGTGATTTAAACCCAATTTACCTTTAGATCATAAAATACGTTAAAGTTTGAAATAAACCCAACGAATTATTGAATTCATTTTTAAGGAGCCAATTTTTTTTTTCCTTAAATCATAAAATATCTTAAAGTTTCAAATAAGCCAATGAATGAATTCTTTTTCTAGGGGCCAATTTCTTTTCGCACAAGGCCTCAAAATTTTTTATGAATTTCGGTGATAGCTTTGGGTCTTGGGTTCAAGTCTTAGCATAAGCATATTAGAAGTTTTTTCCATTGAAGGTTTCCTCCTAAAGAGATGGACATGGGCGAAAAAGTAATCAATTTACTAAGGTGATCCCATTTGTTTGGGTAGAAAAATGTATGCAATTAAGACTTAGCAATTATGCTCATTTTTATAACATAACTAACTATCAATTTTTTTAATCTGTTAAATTTTTTGTTTAACGCTTACATCACATTATCTATTTACTTTACTAACCAACAATTTATTTATTGAAGTCTTTTTCATATATACATTTAAATATATATATATTTAATATATATATATATATATAGGGTGAGTATAACGAAAACCCTCTCGAGTTGAGAAAACCCAGAAAACCCACTTTTTGTAACATATGTTACAATTTTTTTTTTT
>WOUH02007442.1:0-17707 GCA_009936405.2 Stevia rebaudiana
ACGTTCTATAAATCGTGGATAAGTCTTAGACGTAACCGTTGATTAACTGCTATGAATATTCGCGTCGCTTGTATCCTCAAATATCCTGAAATATTCTCGAACATGTTTACCTGCAAGACTTAGCTTTAACTTGTTAGTACAAACAATAAAATATTCCGAAGTATCCTTAGATATCCCGAAATATTCCAACCCTAACAAATATTACCACCATAAGCATCTAGATCGTTCCTTGTCTGAAAACCGGGTGTTACATTTTGTGTAAGCTTCTATTTTTTATTGTTTAGTTAATTATATTTTTGACGAGGTTACGATATAACCTATCATGGTAATATAATATAAATTGAATGTATTAATTCATAATTAAACTCTTTCAGTGTAATTATTTGATCTTTGGTTTTGGTTATTTTTGTGTTTTTTATAATCCATAAACGTTTCGACTTTCCAACCCACAACACAACCACCATACACTCATGTGGCTAGTGAACCAAACCGGTCTCCACTTAGCCATCCTATCCGTCTTGAATTACATTGTTTATTATCTAACACATTCGAATCCAAACCACTACCACTCAATCACCTTACAACATGTTACAAGCTTACTCAAGCAAGTTCATGTACCCACACCTACGTACTGATTGCAAATCACAACATAATACACATCTATCCACCCCAATTCACGATTACTACCCAAAAAAATCCTACTTCCGGGTCCAAATGAACCATCACCATTCGATATCTCCACATCAATATATTGGTTTGATTAGTGTTATTTATTAAGTTGTATTAGGAAAGTAGATTGCATATAAGAAAGAACAAGTTTGTACTTACTGTTTGCTTGATCGAAGGTGGTAGTTGGTCCTTCGATTATTGGTCCAATTCTAGCCGCAAATACAACCAATTTTGGCTGCCCCGCAAGGTGACCTGCTCATGTCTACTGATAACGGTGATGTTCAGTCGGTTGAACTCGGTCCTTGGTGGCCATCTGGGTGCTAGTTCGCTTCCGCCGCGGTAGTTCATGGTGATGAGCACAACGGGCAACACCACTCCATGGTGGTGTTTGTACAGTGGTGCTCCTTGGTGGTTAAACATTTTTGCTATGGTGGAGGGCCGGAGATTGGTGGCTGATTTGTTGTAAAACACATGACATTCTACGTTGTATATTGAGTCTTTTATTTAGTATTTTATATAGTTTTGTATAGTTTTTGGTTCATATCGTCCATATACTTAAAATGTTCATATTTCTCAGGATTTCATAGTTTTGAAGTCGTTTTGTAGCTTAAAAGCCTAAGGAACGAGCACCCGAGAAGAAACGAGACCGTAGGACGAAGTTAAAGTGAAAAAGCTTGATTTCCAGCCGGAAGCGGTACGCGCGAGCTAAGGAACAATTCCCACGCGATACGCCCTGATTCCAGAAGACCCCGCGGTCGACCCCGACTATTTTTTCAAGGGCGCTACGCTCGATTCCAATGGGCACCGCTGCGCGGTACGCGCCCGAGACATTGACCGAGAGAAACCCTAATTGAATTCATATAAATTGAAGATGATCTCTGCCGTTTTAGAGGTTGATTCCTTTTTTAACCTTGGTCGATTTTCGGAGATTTAGATGCTGGAACATTAAAGTTTGAAGCTGGAAGCATTCGGTTAGAGTATTAGTTTGATTCTTGTGTTTGACTTTGTTAATCGTTAGTTGACTTGCATGTTCTTGAATTGTTTTCTATTTATTCCTACTGATTTGGTTAATATGATGAATGATATGATTAGTAGTTCTGTTTTAATAATGATTGTTGGCTAAATTCGATGTCGTTGCCTAGGTATGTCATGATTGTATGTTTTGATGGTAATTAACCTTGATTTGGACAGTGATTCTTGAGAATTATATTATAGCAGTTAAAACACAGTTAATAATTGATCATATAGCAGTTTAGGTTATGGTAATTGATTACTGTTTCAAGTCTAGGTCTAGTTTGTCTATGAGCTAGGTTGAGGTCTTGTTTAAAGTCCAATTTAAGTCGCCTTTGCAACTTTGAGACCGAGAGGGTGTAAGTTTAGGTTATCTAGCTGTTAGTTGGTTTAATTAGGTAGACCGAGGGGATAACCTTGTTAATTAGGCTGATTGGTTAGTAACTGAAAGTATGAGAGGTTATTAGTTGTGGTTTTGGTACACGTTTTAGGCCGAGAGGAAAACCAGGTGTTAGTATACGAGTTATAGGTTAGGCTAGGCCGAGAGGAAACCTATACCACTGATTTAGGAAGCTAACAAGTTAGATTAATAGGTGTCTTGAGTTAGTTGTAGTAGACCGAGAGGATAATTACACTAATTTGACTTAATAAAATTAGCTAACTATTAAACGAAACCAAATCCAATTTGATGAGTCCATATGATAGCTTGATTGCTTGATAACTGCATGATTGTATCCTAGGTGACTACCTTTGTGTTAACTGATTGATATTTGCTTTGTCATTTGCTTGTTTGACTTAGAGTTGACTTCTTAGTTGACTTTGACTTTAGAGACCCTTAAGTTGCATGACCTTAAGTAGATCTTGAGTCCGCCTTGGTTCTGTCCGTGGATCCTTGGTTCAATACTCGGTCTTACCTTAGGCACTACATCCCGACCGGTTCACTGCCGTGTGCGTTTTGTTTTATTGCTTTATAAATTTTATAACTTGACTGTTAAACCCTGCACGATCTGACACATCAGTTAAAATCTCCAAATCTGGATTTTTGTTTTTCAATGTTGAGAGTATCAAGAACTTTAAGGTAGGAGCTTTCAAGTAGTCTTGCTTCAGTGTAAGCATAAAGTCTTACATCAGCACCACTAAGTATAGAATGTTTTCTTTGAAGTACTAGTTCTAAGGAGTTATCATCATAAAACAAATTGGTTATTAGGCATGTTTTCTTGTCTCCGATAACTTTCTTTCTCTTTGTGTCTATGCCTTTTAACTTGTAATTTTTATCATCCCATTTGTTCTCCCATTTATTGATCCCTTTCATGATAAGATTTTTGTTCAATCTCCCATTAGCCAATGTATGCTTGTTTACTAAAAGCTTTAACTCTTTTTCAAATTCCATTGGTTTTGTATGTCTGCTTCTATTAACCAACCATAACTTTGCTATTGATTTCAGTCCATTATCATTTAGATTAAAGACTTCTCCATGGTGTGAAAAGTACTAAACTGCACATGTGTCTCTTTTGACTAGATATGCATCTCAGGCAAATTCATACTTACATCCCATAATTTTTTCTCTTTGTTCAATCAGGGAGATTTCTTTTGATCCCAATGTTTCTCTGTATGTCATTCCCAGATTTCTCATATTTTGGGAAGACTGAGAAGATTAGCTTGGTGCTGAAGGTTTTGAAAATGAGGATCTGGCTTGTTCAGAAGTGAGTGACTGTGGTACAAGGAATTTTGGCTTTTTGAATGGTGGACTGGTGGAGTCAACTTTACTAATTAATGGTTGCTCAAATAAATCAATACTTACTTCCTTTCCTCTATCAAGATCAGCCTCAAGAAGCTCAAATGCCCTTTTTCTTAAGGTAGCTAGCTTCATTTTGTTATAGCTCCTTGGAGGCACATTTCTTTGGTGCAAGAAATTCTTTAACTGCTAACCAGACATAGTGTTTGGATCAGGCAGCACCATTGACTTAGCAATTTCTTCATCAGCTCTAAGTTGTTCTTCTCTTTCCTTCTCCTTCTTTTCTTCTAGCTTCTCTCTCTTCTGGAGTTTCAATATCTGGATTTAAGAGAGATGAGAGCTTATTGACTTCAACAGACAGTTGCTCAAAAGACATTTTCTCTAGAGTTTCCATTGAAAATCCAAAGTCTTTCAACTTTAATACCATTTGCATGTGTTTTTCATCATGTGCATTTGCAGTAAATTGATCTGCAAAGGATTGATTGAAAACAATTTGTGGCTCATTTGGATCAGTAGTTGTTTCAATTAGAGCCTCCCCTGCACCACTGGCTTCTTCATTTTGTTTGGCCAGCTATTCATTCAGTGCAAGCTCTTCATTAGTAAGTTCACCTATTATAGCTCCAACAGCCTTGACCTCTTTCTTATCAAATTTTGATTTTTCTTTTGAGATTCCGGGGGCCTTTTGTTTACCCCTGGCTCTTTCTTGCTTTCTTAAGATGGCTTGATAATTTTCAAGTATATACTTTTTCCCTAATAGAGTAACAAATTTTCTTCTAATAAATTCATCAATTGAAGGAATTTTGAAGTTTGCTACATCCTTAGAAGCATTGTACATCTTATACCAGTTAATACTTGTTAGCAGTTTTGCCATTTGTGAATCTGTGAGTTCTGTTTGAGCTTGAGTGGAGGGGACTTCTGATGATCGTGTTACAGGATTTTTGGATGTTTTGGAATTCTTTGTTGTTTTATCATGGATTTCATCAGCTGCTTTTCTTTTCTCCCCCTTGGAGGAAGCATCATCATCTGGCTTATCATCTTTGCTGATTTTAATTAAAGAAGCTAATTGTGTTTTTAGCTCATAAACTTGAGCTTCTAGTTCAGTGATTTTATTTTTCAACCTCTGAATTTTGGTTATCCAATTCCACCTTGTGGAATTGGACAAAATCTATGTTGCTGCATTGGAGAGAGATAATGTGGGAGAAAGATCAAGATTTTGTTCATCAGGCGTTGCCCATGCATCACTGGCTCCAGCTGGAGATGGAATGTTATGCAATGGAGAATATGGTTGTCACTGAATTCTTGTGCCTTCATGGTATGAGCAGAGTCATCACCATCATTTTCTCCATTTTGATCATCATTATTGTCATTATCATCATTGTTACTAGATTCACTGTCATCATTTTCAGTCTCACTTTCATCAGATTCATCATTATTATTCTCATCCTCATTTTCCTCATGTCCTCCACTGTTATCATTATCAGAAGTTTCACTCTCTTCATCTTCATTTTCATCATTATCACTCTCATCAGATTCCTCATCATTATTCTCATCATATTCAACATTAACATTGGCATTCACACCTTGTTCACCTAAAGCGATGTTCTAGAGGTCCACAAACATTGCAGGAAATTCCACATTAATCCCATTAAAATTACCTCTTTTCATTTGGGCAAAAACCCTGTATTCATGATGAATAAGATTATTAATTAGTGCTCCATAGGTTTGAACATTTGGGAGCATTTGATTGATTATCATCTGAATAACCTTGGATACATCAGGAATTTGGAGGCTCCTACATCAAGATTTGATAACATGCCATTGAAGATGGTTCTTGAGAAATTGAACGGTTCAGAAAGAAGAATGCACATCATCATGGATGAGAAATTCAATGGTAGTTCAAACCATACAGATCTTCTTTTGGTCAAGCCATGTTGGAGTATATGTTCTAACAACTTCCATTTGGGCCCCATCTTGCCTTTAAGAATCTGTTTCTTTGGCATCTCACCTGTGTACCCAATGTAATTTGAAAAGAAACCAAGAATTTCATCTTCATTCACTTTAAGAATCCCATTCTGATCATCTCCAAACTGAAGGACTTCCCTGACTATATTCTCAGTTACAACTAGTTGTTGTCCTCCAATACTTCCAATAATAATTTGTTCATCATCTTGAATAGTTTTAACAACTGTAGTCCAGTAATCATTAATCATTTTCCTATGTATCTCTGGTCTGTTGGTGAGAGCATGAATTAATGAAGTTCTATTCATAATGAAGTAATTCCCTAAAACCATGAGCTCTCAGGTGAGCCTTATTTAGAAAAGCACACGTTGTGATCTTTTGTATAAGGCAACAAAGCCATAACTGCATAAACAAATTAAATAGTTTAAATTCGAAGTCAAGGTTGAGTTTTTGGCGTTATTTAACCTAACTCAACTTAAAGTGTGAAATTTATTCAATTTTAGTTGATTTAATCATAATTGTCTCGCTGAAATTACTTTTAGTTACTTTGGTTACGATTTTCAGTTAGGTTAAGTTTCAGAGGTTTGATTTCTGATATAATTTTGATGAATGAAATGTTATGAACCTTGGAGAACAAATGAAGATTGAGTTTTAGAACTTATAGATGAAAGTTTCAGATGATTTGAGACTATCGATCGACCATTTCTAAGGATTTAGGGTTCAGATGAAAGAGTTTAGCGTAAGAATGATTTTGAGGGTGGTGAGTGAAAAAGTGAATTCAAATTTCTTTTATAGATTTTCAAATTTGAGTACGAGGATGAAAAGTGTAACATTTAATGATAAGAATACTTGTCATATGACTACATTTAAAACTCACGTGCTCTCCTTATTTTAATGACTTTTGTTAAAAAATGCTTAAGTGTTGAACACTTATTCATCAGCAATGATGAATTTCAACGCCAGCAATGGTTCATTTGGTCATCAGCACTGAAGACTTAAAACATCAGCAACTAATGTTTTAGTCGTCAATAATGAAGACTTGGTTAATTGTTTAGGCAACTATAGTTCATAATCATTTAACATCAGTAGGAAGTAAAATTACTTAACCAAAAATTCAAAGTCATTTTTGAACATCAGCATTGGTTACATTTTCAGGTAACTTACTACTTGACCGATTTATGCATTAGCACTGGCCAACTTGTTAGGCAGTAATGTTACTTAACCAACACTAAGGAGTCAGCACTTGAAATTTTGTATGTCAGCAAAGAAAGTTTTATATAGAGATGAAAAACTCACCTGATCAATGATGAAAACATGTTTATCAGTACTAACCTGTCAGTATTTGACACTTGGTTTGATTTCTCATTGCTATCAGCAATGGTGACTCAAATTATCAGCAATGCAATAAAAAACATCAGCAATAAGCATTGCTGAATCATCAGCAAAGCAAATTACTTGGAGAGTAATTATTTAGAATTCTTGTTTGTCAGCAATGCAATGCATCAGCATTGCTGATTTATCTATCAGCAATGCAGTTGACTTTGAGAAATCCTGAATTTTCTTGATGTCAGCATTATAGATTACAATGTCAGCAATGCAACATACCTTATCAGCATTGCTGATTTACTTGTCAACACTGCAAACCACTTTGGAAAGTTAATGATAGAAGGAAATCTACTTTGTGTGAAACCTTTGGCCCACTTAAAACCTTTTTTATGCTTTGATTGAGATTTCAAGATAGAACCTTGCATTTGAAAAGTACCTATAGTACAATTTAAACGAACGTCGTTCACCATCTTGTACCTAAGGTGCCTAGGTAAATGTTACATAGATTGCAATGCGAATTAGTAGGTGACGTTCATGTTCATATGCTAATTTTGCTTTGTGCATTAATTTGTATTAGGTTTTATATTGGTTCTTGGTATAAATGTTATTGTCAGAAGGTATCGAGTGATGGAACTGTCTTCTTTGAATTTGAAAGTGATCTTATTGTCAGAAGGTATCATATTGGTTATTGGTATAAATGTTCGAAAGCCAATATTACCTCCAGATATGATTTCCGCTTCAATCACCCATTTTCCAAGAGCGATGATATTTAGTCCCGTACCATTACACAGACCATTTTGTTTATCTATATTTCAAACTAGCATTACTGGATCTGACTTTAAGTACTAATCGATTATTGAAAATCCTTAAATTTAAGATCATTCAATACATCAAGTGTATATAAAGATGCGTCTTACTCCTTACTGATTTGTTCTATTTGGCAAATTGTGTTGGAGATTAGATACCCTTTTTCTTCTCCTGGAAAAAATGAGAGCAAACGATCATTGATTTCTTGAATAAGTTCATTTTCGGTGCAATAAATGATCTTTCGCTAAAGAATAGTAAATTTTTGGGATTTAGCAAATGTTGAATTTGATGTCATATTTTCTTTATCATAAAACTTTGATCTATGATTAGTTGATGAAATTGTGGACAATGGAGTTCTTAAATTGTAATCTAAAAAGGAAGTATTTGTAAATACATTATAATATAGTAATTGTTTTTAGTAGAAAATATTTATGTTAATAAAATAAAAGGAAAAAAAATAATGAATTATAAATTACCAGCATTTGAAGAATTAGTCGTTGTTTTTTTCTTTTGTTGTTCAAACACAATTTTCTAGCTTTGCTTTCCTTAGAAGCAGAGTTATAGGCATTGTTTACATTATAAACTCTAAGAGAAAAGTATATTTATAAGGAATAAATAGTGTTTATTTTTGTATACTAAAACAAGAATAATATCCGTATATACTAAAATTCATCAAAACTAGTTGTTGAAACTATTATTGGGTTACATATTATAGCTTGTATTGGATAAAACAAATTCCTTTTGCTTTACACATATAAATCTGATTATAAACAATAGTATGTTAGCAATTCAATTATAAGTTTATAAGAATTGAAATTTAGCACAAATTTAATCTTACATTCATTTTTGGGTAGTTTATTTAGTTATTTTGGTGTCCTTAAAATAAATTTTATTGTTTTGAATAGATATATATTAGTGATTCTTAAACTCAACACTAATATAAAAATATTAATATTGAAATGTATAAACGTAACCCTTAGTGGATAGATAGAGGTAAGTAGTATAATAATATTATTTTAAAATTAAATATAACAGATAAAGTCCAAGTGGTAGAAGATCAAAATTTAAAAAATTTGATGCATTTGATATTTATCGCAAACTTATAATGTACAAATAAATTTTTCTAACATGTTGGGCCTCATAAACATTTATTAATGACAATGTTTGTAGTATAATCTGTTTAAAAATTTCTAACAATAAAGCATAAAAGTTTGTGACTATTTAAAACAATTATAAATGAAACAATAAGTTGCATGTAAATTGAATAATATCATTACAAATGTTAGATGACGGAGGTCATTCTATGTAACCATAATAAACATAAAAAATGGTTAAATAACTACATAAACATATAAGAATGCAACACAGTATCATAATTTAATAATTCATACTGTTTAAGATGTTAGGTAACGGAGTTATTAAAATGCCCAATAAAGATGAAGACCGAACAATTGATGTTTTAAATCTAATCTTGAAGGTTTTATCTTTCATCCTTGTTTATGGAATATAGGCGGAGTTTTGATACATAAAAATAAAAAATATAATATAAAGTATATATGAAACAACATTAGATTAAACCATTATAGGATACTTAAAACTATATATTGGCTATTTATTAGTATTCAAAACAATTGTATAATTAAAAAATCGATAAACAATTTTAATGAAATCACAAATGGATAAATATTTATTTGAAGCTTATTATATATATTTAAGAGTTTTAGATAGATGTATATTTTTAAGAGCTTAATGTTATATGGTCAATTGTTTATAAATGCAACAACATTTTCTAGATCATATATATATTAAACCTATATAAGTTTATGTTCTTAATAAATATAAACAAATATTAAATTTAGTTTTATATTCAAATAAACATTGCATGGCCTTTTGAAGTTTAAGGGCATCATTTGTAAATCGTATGATTGTAATATGGAAGAAAAATATAAGAGAAAAATTATATAGTGATACCAATTCATAATTAAATATATCAAAAAATTAGAACAGTTAAATAAAAAAAAGTTAATTTCAAGTGAATATATATGATGTGCATAAAAAAAGTAGATTTTTTTTACAAATATAAAGTCAACTCTAATGATTATGAAAAAATGAAGTTAATAATGGGTAACCTTATATTATAAAATAACGTTAACGTAGATGTGAAAGATGTTGAAAATGAAATTATGCTATTATATATAACAAATTAACAAATGAGTCCTCCATATTAGTGTTCATTATAGTATTATCAACAAAGTATAAGAATGAAAGAAGAAATGAGTAATTTAATTTTTGCGTATAACACTTATGTAACCGTTTATAAATTGATCTGGAATTATCACAAATAATGTTATAATCGGTAAATTACATTTAACCATATATATAAAATTATTATACTAATAATTATAATTATGTAAGTATGATAAATGTCACATAAAACAATGACTTAAAAAATGTCATACGACACTTAGTTTTATTAGTATTTAAGATAAGATTAAGATAAGATAAGAATCATAAGATAATTACATAACTTATTTATATATAAAAGCTGGCACACCGTATTTGACACAATCTGAATGAAGCTTCTAGATCGAAATTGCCAAGATGATGAAGGGAAAGTTCGATCCATCATCAATGACGGAATCACCTCCTATATAAACATACGAAAAAGTAAAAGTAAAAGCAAAGGGCATTATGGTATTTTCCTGAGATACCGTGGCCTAAGCTTTGAGACTTTAATTTATTCATCAATGTAGCATGAGCATCCACGAGGGCTCATATATTATAAATAGACTCACCGCCTGTTAAATCTGACCAAAAACTTGTTGGTATCATTCTTCGGAGAAATACATTAACGTAGCAAGATCAGTTGAAATCTACTAGAAGAAAGATGTCAGGAAACAATTCTTATGAAAGTTCATGGGCAGATCAGTGGGATCACAATCCAGACCCGATCCCGCCGGCTTCTAATTATAACAAAAATTCAGGCGGCGGAGGGATGGCCGGAAAGTATGGAAAAAAGGTTGGAGAAGGATTTGGGAAGACCAAAGAGGTCGCTGTCATCGGCGCTAAGAAGGTCAAACGGGGCACTTCTATTGGTATTCAATGGATTAAAGAGAAGTATCAAAAAACCACACAAAAACACTGATCGATTCATATGTTGATATTTGTTTTTCTTTATTTTTTTTGTTTTCTTTTTTAAGGATTGTTATTTGTTGATGATTATATATGTTTTTGATGTATAAAAGTTAAGTAACGTTGATTTCTATTGTTGAAGGAAATAATATATGATTGCATGTGTAGATGTTTTGGTATCTTTCATATACTTTCAAATAAGCCATTTAATAGGATGATATTGAAAAAATACCAAACATACCTGCTAGACGAATATAAAAATTAAGCTGCGTATTACAATGTCTCTCTTTCCTGTATGGTTTGAATTAGAAGAATATTATATGTTTGGTTTCTTCTATCATCAAAATTCCCTTTCAACTATTTGGCATGGTTTCTACTATTACTACTCTATTAGGCATGGTTGTAGAAGTCTCTATGGAGACTAGTGATTAACTGGATTAGAATTTTCATATTTAACTTTTGTAGAATATTATGTATATAGTATTTTATTTGTACATTTTAAGAAAGAATATATATGTACATAAAATTTTATTTGTACATTTTAATTTTAAGAACAAGTATAAATTTTTTAAGTATTCAGAGATTATAACCATTTAGTTTATGATTCATGGGTAAATATTACCAATTTTATTTTTCTATTCTTTTAAAATCTCATATTTATGTTGAAACCTAATAAAAAAAGGCCCATCTACCATTAAAACTTTCCACACGTTCCAAACTTCCGCCTGGTTTCTGCTAGGATTAGCACATGCAACATTCCAACTATTCCATCTTTCTTGTTAGCCACCAAGGCACCAACACAAAGGGGTCACACCAATACCTAAAAGATCAAATACTTAGGTGACACGGAGTGGCTCCCGGGGTGAGCGGAAAAAGAGCGGCCCCGATCGGGATCACCCCCTCCCCCCACGCAAGATCAGGGTGGGGAGTAGTGAGGTACAGGAGCCGATGATCACCGATTGCAACGGATAAATTTTCGACCGTTGCATTTTTCGACCGTTGCCATGTTTTAAAAAAAGTTTTCTTAATTCTAATTATTTATAACACCCTATAAATACTGAACCATCTTACCATTTCAAACACACCAAAATCTCACTTCTTCTCCTTTAATTCACATACAATCTTCAATCTTTCTACTAAAAATGGAAGGTGATTCATCACGTGGTGGTTCTTCGCGATGCGGTTCTACCAAATAATTTCAAAACTGCGTCCCAAAATGTTACAAACACCACAAAATAACCCATGCTACACACACATTAATCAACCGCAACCTCAATCTCCTCAAAAGAGTCTACCACCTTTCTGGTACAACAACCCTCAATTTGACCCCTAATATTTTCAACAAGCGTTTAACCAATTCGATCCAATGTCGAAACAATCGTTTTATTAATTTGGCAACCAATCGTTTCAACCAAATAACCATCTTCGCCACAAGGCAACTTTCAAGGTTTATTTTTTGTTTTTTATAATATATTTTTTTCATTTTTTTAGTCGTTTATTGTATAATATCTTTTATTTGTTTTTAGATTATCGCGAACAAATTGAGTCCGACTCTAGCGAACCCAAAGACGACCCACCACCACAACCAACAAAATCTAAAGCACCGGCATGACGGTGGAGCTCTAAAGAAGAATTCACTTTATGTAAGACGTGGCTAATCCATTCCGAAGATAGCGTTGTCGGTAACCAACTAAAACGCAACGGGTTTTTGAAATTGGTATAACTTGTTTTTGAAAACTTTTTTTAACATTTTTTTTTAACAAAACTCAAGAATTGTATAATATATATTTATCTAATTTGTAGGTAACTGATGAGTTTCATTCAATAATGAAAGACAATTCCCGAACCGTTGATCAATGTTATTCAAAGTGGGGGGATTTGAATTGTGCCATGAGAAAATTCAGTGGGTTCTTTCACCAAGCGTCAAGGAGTCAGAAAAGTGGCGAAGGGGACGAAGAAATAAATTTAAATGCAATGAAGAGATACCAACAAACCGTTCAGGCAAAAGGTTTCCTTCACCTTGAAGCATGGAAAGAAGTTCGATATAAGCCTCTATGGTCGGAGATTCCTCAACCGGGTTCTGACGCACAACCCACATTAAAGAGGTCCAAGTGTACCAAATGCGTCGGTAGTTCAAATGCCGATATCCCGGTGGACCTCGATGCAGATGATCAAGAGATGGAACTCGAGCGTCGTTTACTATGAACCCGAGCGCCTAATTAGAAAGGGCAAGAGATCGGCAACTTCATCGACCTCTCAAGACGAGTTAATCCAAATAATTGCACAGTTTAAATCGTTTAACCATGCGGACATCGAGCAAAGAGATCGATTGCGGGAGCAAAAAGCTCGCACAATTGAAGCTCAAAAAAAGGCACGAATCCAATTCATCAAAAAAAAAAAACGTTGGATGAGACCCAAAAGGAAAAACATATTGAATTCTTTTTGAGAGACCATACGAGCTACCAAGGGTCCATGATACAAGTGATTCTCGACCGTAAACGCGAGATTGCGGCTCGTTGGGTTGGCAATGCCCATTCTAGTTTTTTTTATTTTTAATTAAGTTGTTTTTTAAATTAAGTTGTTTTTTTTTTTCAAATTAAGTTGTATTTTATTTGTCTTTTTTTATTTAAGTTGTATTTTTTTGTCATTTTTATTTAAGTTGTTTTTTTTTAATATTTAAATGTTAAAAAAGTTTAATTAATATTAATATTAAATATGTGATGAGGTGGAAAAATGAGGAAAAGTGGGACGATACCACGCAAAATGGGAAAAGCGAAGAAAAGTTGGGAAAGTGATGTGACGCTGACGTGACAGTGAGAAAGAGTGGGGAAACTTGGGAAGACTCCTAGTGGCATTATGTTTTTATTATTTCTAGTGTAGATCAAAGGCTTCTTTGATCTAATGAAGTTCGGTTTGGCAGAATTTGGCGGGATTTTATACGAAATTGCCGGATTTCAGTCGATTAGGACTGCCTAGGGTCGAATTTGACCGACTTTGACCCCATGCGATAGGTTGGCTGATTAGAAGAAATTTCATAAATCTATGTCCGACTAGCTCCTTTGGCCGATTAATCTCTGCCTCCTCGCGATTTTTACAACATGCTATTAGGGGTTTTTAAGTCATGATATCTCTTAAAGTCTCTTGAAGTATGTAGATTTTTTTATAACTAACAATTATCAGGCGAGACTAGTACCAGGATGGGTGACACCTGGGAAGTTTTCATCGGGCAACCAAAAACAAATATGTGAGTTCTTGGTGCAGGCAAAGCGTACAATATTGATGATTACGAAGTGTAGGATCTGAAATGATCGTGAGCATGGTGCAGTATGATTACGCGATCCGATTAACGCGCGGAATTCATTAATCAGGTGAGATTAAGAGATTAAGATCAAGAACTTGAAGTAAATAAACTTTGATAGCTTTTGTATTGAATATGATCAAAGATATCACAATATGAACAAGAGATTCTAAAATGTTGCAATAATGATAGGGACAAGGAAACGAAACATACTGAAATTTATATAGCTTGATTATCATGATAGGGACATACAATAATGCACTAACAAATTCCCCCTTGGACCTAGCATGTGATCATTCTTGTATTCTTCATGACTCAAAGTAATATAATCTTCTTGCTAGAGATGAAAATGTGCTAACAAATTTCCTCTCGGATCTAGCATGAGATCATTCTTCAATTTTGAATCTTTAATCTTCAACGTTGAGTCACTTTAACATTTCAGCGCTTCAAGCTTTATCTCTTCTTCTTTCATAATTCCCCCATGGAAATTTCTCGAATCAATGCCTTTAAAAATTTAATCTGAAAAGCACAAAGACACAATACAAGACCATGTCTTAGAATTTAACATGTATAATATTGACAACATACTATCATAAATATTATATCTCACATCGGTTTATCGAAAAAAATAAAGTAGAAATACATTTTTTTTTGTATTTTTGAAAGTTTATGCTAAAACACACTTCAAATTTTTTTTGGTTTTTCTAATTTTATATCAAAACACACCTAAAGTGTTTTTAGATTTTTCAAATGATTTAATGCAACAAATTAAAATAAAATGCAATAAAAATAAATAAAATGAATTATCTTCTTGCGGAAAAGATCCAAACATGAGATCATAATGGTAGATATTTTCAACAACATTACTAGGATCTATTTTATTTTATTTTTTTCATTTTAGAAACACACAAGTCAAGGACGATTGCCGGTATATTGATCCATTTTAGACTTTAACACTCACTGTGTATTTTTATTTCACTTTGATAGCTATATACACAATCTTATGGCTCCCACTCAATCAGACATATCCCCGTTTTGTGAACTACCAACTTACATGATGCTATTGTGTTTATTTTATGGTACTTTTATTTGAAATGATCATGCAAAAATAAGGCAAAAGCGTTCATGACGCTTTCCATAAGATTGAAACTCTCGTATTCGCATATAAAGTCCAAGTCATGAACAAAAATAAAATAAATTAAAAGTGTTTACAAATCTCACAATCAGGTCAATACTTCCGTACGCGTAGAGAAAGCCCAAATTTGTAAACGAAAAAATATGTTCAAAACTTCACAATAAGGTCGATACCAACGTATACGTAGAGAAAGCCCAAGTTTTGAACATAAAAAAGAAAAAATAAGCAGAATTTCTTTTGAAAATGAAACACATAATCAAAACAGTGAATTTTTAAATTTCTTTTGACAATAAGCAATCACATAAGTTAGACAGCCACGCAATCAAGGAAAAGGTCAAATACTACACCTTTCATGATGTACACCACAAAGATTAGTAATAATGTTTAATTGTTTGATTTTGACATCAGTGAAGTGTCAAGCCTACCAAACATATCATACCAAGTACCTATGGTTTTCATTTTTGTATTTTTTTTTCGATCAAAACAATGAGTTAAGAAATATTTTCCAATGTACTATCACTTCTCAAAGGTTGGATTGATTTCTCATTTTTCTATTTTATAATTTTTTTGGATTTTCTTGATTTTTCATATATTTTTGGTTTTTCTTTTTCTTGAACTTACTATGACGCCGGTCTCCCAGGCTTGGCCCCTAGGTGACGTCACTCATCCGATTTACACAATAGCAATGATTTACTCAGAGATGTACAAAAGCAGCGGAATTAAAAACTCTATTTTATTACTATTGAAAGCCAAGTCTTACAAATTATCTATTACATAACATTAATACAATACTATCTATGGCAGTCTTCTACCATCTCCTTGTAGCCTTCCAGATGCCTTCATGACCGCTTCCAGATCATGCTTCCTCATTACGTGTTAAACCTTCAAACACACCTAGTATGCATGCTAAAACAAGTCAGCTTTCGCTGGTGAGTTCTAGGTTTTTATTATCAATACATAAAAATACTTCTATTAAACCCATATCATAATATAGGTATAAACTATCTTCTATCTATCTACAAACTTCTACTAACTTCTCTGACAAGTCCTCTGACTTTCCTTAACTCATCTGACTTTCATCAAGTCCTCTACCAAGTGTCTGCTCATCCACCTACACTGTCTCTTCTGGGATCCACGATCTCTCCTCATAAGTAATCGTCATTACTTAAAACTTAATTGTGCACAATAGACTTCCAACCATTTCTTACCCCCGTCGGGAAATGATCTTCCATCTTTCTAACACCAATCCAACTCATACTATACCAATACCACCAAAACCCTAATTCTCTCTCTAGGAAATGGCGATTTTGGAGCTTTCCCCCTAATTTGAATTTGATCAATGATTTGTGTATCAATCTTAGTATTAGGTGTTTGATTCATGGTTAGACATCTCTTACGAGTATTGTTAGCAATTTTTGTCGGTTAATTTTGAGTTTTAGGGCTGGAATGATTCGTTTTTTGCTGCCGCTTTCTATTTAGGGTTTGAAATTGTTGATTTTTGTGGTTCTTTGCTGGAATAGTTCGAATTGGTTAGTGATTTGAGTTCGAGAGAGTTGTCATATTGGTATTTCAAGATCCAATCCGCTGATTATCATCATTTGCTTGGAGATTGTTCAAGATTGTGGCCGTTTTAGGGTTCTTGGTTGCGGCTTCTCACTCAAAGGTTGCGGCCGCCGTTTTTCCTTTCATTAGGGTTGCGGATTGAACTTTTTCAATTAGGGTTGCGGTTCTTGATTGCTGGTTGTGGCTGCCATAAGGAATTCGTTTCTTGTTGCTGGTTTGGAAGAAATTCAAGATTTCGGCCGATCTAGGGTTACAAGGTCTGAATTAGGGTTTTATTGAGGTTCGGCCGCCATCCTCCTTAGGGTTTGTGGCTGTTTGGTTGCTGAAATTCGACTTTAGGGTTAGATTCTATTGTGATTGCATCCAGATTCGTTTTTGTTGCTGATTTGCTGGATTGTTGCTGCGTCCTACACGAATTAGGGTTTCACTCTTCCAAATTGGGGCTGTTTTAGGGTTTGTTTGCTGCAGGTTGTACTCCTATGGCTGCTAGTCCTGGTTCGGTCTCAAGTTCAGGTTCAAGATCTGGTAGTAATCGTAAAGTATCGTTTAAGAATGAACCGGAAGTCGTGGGTTTTTCTGATTCGGAATTGGGTAGTGGGCGAAAAGTGCATTTTCAAGATGATCTAGTGGGTCTTGTAAAAAAAGTTATTCAGATTGAAGGTAAACTGAGGATGCCACGCAGGGGTAAACTCATATCCCAAACTCCGGTAGAAATGGTTAATCCTAATGTCCCTGTTGAACCAGTGGACAAGGATACATTTGCAGGAAAGCTTAAAACTGGAACTTCTGATAATCAACCTAATTTTAGGTTTTTAGAATCTGTTGAGAAGCTGCAGGGTGTGGATGTGGTTCTTCCTAGGAAGGCTGTTGAGAGTGTTCAAGAAAGGTTAGCGTTTACGCTGTATGGTTATTTTCTTGGTGATATACCTGCATACCCGGTTGTAGAGTATTTTGTCCGGCTAAATTGGAAGAAATTTGGGTTACAAAAAGTTATGATGAATGCTAATGGCTTTTTCTTTTTTAAATTTTCGGACAAGAAAGGCATGCTTGATGTTCTCGAGGGGGGCCCATG
>WOUH02007498.1:0-17684 GCA_009936405.2 Stevia rebaudiana
TCTATGATTGCATATATTGACAGGGCAAGGAGCATTTTATCGCATCATTGTTGCGCACTCACCAGCTTTTTAGCTGACCTTTCAAAATTAAAACCTTTTTCAGGTGAAGTTCAAAGGCGATAGATAAGCATGCGTGATAGAAGTGATTTGCAAAGACTTTGATGTATATAGTATAGTTCGTATCACGTGTTATTGACGTAGTCTTAGAAACAATACTTGTGTTGTACATTTGATGTATTTTGTATAACTCAATGATGTATAATCTCTTATGTAATCATGTGCTATTGACCCGATCATGGTCGCACCCTCAAACTCCACAAGTCGCTTCCGCAAACCGTTGACCGTTTTGAGGGGGTGTGACACTTAGCAAACGACAAAATTAGTTTTAAGCATGTCAGTTATGTTCAACAACCAAAGCATAATTTACTAAGTGTCTCACAAGTTTGCGATAAAGATCACCCGGTCTTCTTTGACAAAAGAGCATGTTATATCCTTAAACCAGGCGTTATTATTCCATCTGACTGGATAGTGGTTCAAGCACCTACAAAACATAATACATATCAGCTTGATATGAATTCTGTTTCTAGTGCGAATTCAATTACATGTTTCTTTTCTAAAGCCACTGAAAAAGACCCCATCTCTTGGCACCGTCGAATGGGACATGTGAATCTCAGAAAAATGAATTTTTTGGTTAAAAATGATTTAGTTGAAGGTGTCCCATTACAAACTTTTCACTAATGATGGTTGTATTTCATGTTCTAAAGGTAAACAACATCATCTTTCACATAAGACCAAGATGGTTAATTCCATTAATACCCCATTACATATGTTGTATATGGATCTCTTTGGTCCAATTCATGTTCTGAGTATTGGTGGAAAGTCTTTTACATTGGTTGTTACCGATGATTTTTCCATAATCTCTTAGGTATTATTTTTAGGAACCAAAGGTGAGACTGCAGAGATTCTGAAGATCTTATTTCTTAAACTGGAACGTGAATTTAATCTTAAGATCAGAATTATTCGCAGTGACAATGGAACTGAATTCAAAAATCATTCTTTGAAGACCTTTTGTGAACAACATGGTATCACTCATCAAATCAAACACTTGTAGGTCCGTGATCCGTAGGAATCTCACTAAGATTTGGATCTTAAAGAGATTCGAAAAGAGTACTATAGCTGATCATAGGGGTATGCTGTTAGGTTTCCTCTATTGAGATGGTGACTTGCTAACAATTAACAAATCCTCTACAAGCTTCATTAATCATTAAGTCCAATTAATAATGGCAAAGTTTTAACTCTTTTCTCTTTATCTTTGTTTATTTGCTTTAAACATATTTTAAGATTGCCGATTAATTGTAAAAGTCAAATCCATATTCAATGTGGACGTATTGACAGGATCAATACAGATGACACATTATGCTAAAGCATATTTGGTTTAGAAAGCAGGACCATAATGTGCCATCCGTATTGAGCCTGTCAATACGTCCACATTGAGTATGGATTTCACTTTTACAATTAATCAGCAATCTTAAAATCTGTTTAACACAAATAAACAAAGATAAAGAGAAAAGAGTTAGAACTTTGCCATCATTATATGGACTTAATGATTAATGAAGCTTGTAGAGGATTTGTTAATTGTTGTCAAGTCACCATCTCAATAGAGGAAACCTAACAATCTCCCCCTGAGATGATGCTTCCTACAATTAACTACCATGAAACCTGAATACCTTTCAGCATCCTTTGAAACAGTGTATCTAAACATACACCTTTGATCATCAGCATTGAATTCCTCTTCACAATTTGTCACCATCAGTAACCATCACTCTTCATGTCGCATCTTCAACTTTTATCTCTACTCTTCTGTCATGTAATTTTGTGAATACCAAATGTAGTTCTTTTCATCCCATTTCTTTTCCGACTTCTTGATCGATCTCTTTATAAATGAGGTTTTTGTTCAATCTTCCATCTGTCAATGTGTACTTATTCACCAATCTTCTTAATTCTTCTTGAAATTCTGCAGGTTTAGTGTGCCTGCCTCTGTTTACTAACCAAATTTTTGATATTTCTTTTAATTCATGATCGTTTAGATTGAAAACTTCTGAATGAGTTGTGAAGAACTGAGTTGCACCTGTTTCCCTTTTAACCAAATAAGCATTCTAGGAAAAATCATATTTCCACCCCTTAATCTTACCTCTTTGACCGATGAGATACATGTCACTTTTACCCAAAGTTTCTGTGTAGGTCGTTCCCAGATTTCTCGTGTTTTGGGAAGACTGAGAAGACTAACTTGGTACAGAAGATTTCAAAAATGATGATTTGACTTGCTGTGAAGATAGTGACAATGGCACAAATGATTTTGGTTTTTCAAAATTTGGACTTGTGGAGGCAATTCTGCTGATGATGGGTCGTTCTGATAAGTTCAAACTGACTTCTTTACCCATTTCTTGATCAGCTTCAAGTAATTCAAATGCTCTTCTTCCTTAAGGTTGCTAATTTCACTCTGTTGTAGCTCATTGAAGGCACATTCCTTTGGTGCAGAAAATTTCTTAACTGTTGGCCTGACATGGTATTTGGGTCAAGCTGCACCAAGGATTTAGCAATCTCCTCATCTGATTTCTGCTGTTCCTCGATCTCTTTCTTTCTCTTTTCTCTCTCTAGCCTCTTTTTCTTCAAGTGTTTCAATTTCACGATTTAAAAGAGTAGAGAGTCTATTCACCTCATCAGACAATTGTTCAAAACACATTTTGTTCAGTGTTTCCATACCAAAACCAAATTCTGTTAGTTTTAAAACCAGCTGCAGATGCTTGTCGGCATGTGCATTTGCAGAGAACTGTTCAGCAAAAGATCTATCAAACGAATTTTGCGGCTCATTTGGATTAACAGCTTGTGGCTCACTGGGATTAACAGTTGTTTCATTTTGAGATTCCCCGTTACCTCTTGGTTCTTGAGCTTCTTTGGCCAATTGTTCATTTAGTGACAGCTCTTCATCAGTCAAATCTCCAATCAAAGCCCTAACAACTTTAATTTCCTTTTTATTAAATTTTGATTTTGATTTAGGAGATTAAGGGACATTGATTTTACCCTTTGCCTTTTGTAGGTCCGTGATCCATAGGAATCTCACTGAGATCAATATCGCGAGTACGTGCGGAATACGTAAACGGATAAGCGTGTATACAACAAACACATATGAGATAAGAGAGAGATAAAGATGAAGAGAATATTACACATGACATCATGCAAAGTGTTTTCATTTCACTGATTCAATATCGGAATTACAAACGATCAGAAATGGAAAACGTACATGCAAAATAAAATGAAATCTATTTATAATAAATCAGTTTTGAAATTATTCAAAACTGATTAATTTCTAACTTAATTACTAAGTTCGAACTTAATCAAACTTACTAATCAATTTCGAAATTGATCAATTTCGAAATTGATCAGTTTCGAAATTATTCGAAACTGATTAAGTTAGAGCAGATTCGAACTAAACTGGTTTCGACTAACTTCGAAACTAATCAATGATATTGATAATTTTGAAATTTGACAATTTCGAAATTATCAATTTCATTAATCCTAAACATTTAATCCAAACTATATAATTTAATGAGTTAACATTCATTATAATAAACTGAAACAATTACATAAAAACCTACTCTAGAAACAAAACATGCGATCTTCTTTTAATCTCTGAACACTTGCTAACCTTCGGGTTCCAACAAACTCCCCCTTAGCAATTGCTCGGTGATTATATTCTCATTCTTTCCATCGCGACGGTAAATGACTTTCAGCGTGTATTCCATTCTGAACACAGACAATCATCACCATTTGAAACTGTTTTGCCTCCAAGATATGATCTTTATGAAACTGAATCGGTTTCTCGTTCAACATCTTCAAATCTAATTCACTGAGATCCAACAATCTGAGAATTCCTTTGTTTGAATTGTCTAGAAATACCGCTTCAGATGTTTCATCATCTAGATACCACAACTTCAAGTTTTTCATTATATCCATATCAAATCTTTTCAGTGGAATATGTTTCAAACTTTTAATTGGTTTGAACTCACACCTTATCCTCGGTTTTCTTGTAATCCAATCCAAATCATTTGTAATTGGAATCTTTTTTAGCTTCTGAGGAGTAATCTTCTCAAACACGCCAGACTTAACTTCTTTTCGAATAATATTCTTTATAGATAAAGCAATATCATCACCCGAGTGGTTTATCAGTCTTTCTTCAGCCAAAACCCTCAGTTCACATAACGGAAACTTGATAAATAATTTAATACTTCATTTCAAGTACTGAACACCATCCATTCGTTTGATTACAAAAACATTTAACTCTTTATCATATGCCCAACTAAGAATCTTTCCAACACATTCGCGTATATTCTTATACGACTTTTTCACCTCTGGCACTTTAATTCTTTCTGAGCTTCTTTTCCATGTATCATCGTAGTCTTTGATTATTTCTTCCAAACTTTAAACTGGTACCTGACTGTCTTCAAACATACTTCTTAAACCTGTATGTGCAAACAATTTTTCTTGTGCCTTTCTCGCTTCCTTTCTTTCCTTGTCTTGCTTTATCACATCATCCCAATTAACTTCTTTAAAGTCTGGACCGGGAATCCATTCACCCTCTTCCAGATCTGAATTATAATCTTCAGTAAGCGTACTGTCAGAATTGTCAAACACTGGTTCAAAGTCAAACTGAGTATCTTTCAACTCATCGTCCACATCACTAACAAACTCCTCATCCAACTCATCTAATCCAATTAACGCATCAACCATGTCTTTAGGAGATTCATTCTGAGAATTTGACACAACAGTTTCAAACATCACACTCTGCTACTTCTCTTTACCTTTTCCTTTGTCAGTCTGTTTCTCAGACTCCCCCTGAGATACTGCAGCAGGTGTAGTTTCAGCTTGTTTAACCGTTTCAGTTCCAGTCGGTGGTTGTGAACCTGAAGCATCATTATTTTTATCAGTATCATCATCATCCTCTGGTCTTTGTTGACTTGCTTGCGCATCAACTCTACACGAACTCTCCCCCTAAGTTGATGGCAACAAATTCAAATGATTCAGAATTAAAACAAAGGATCCTTCGTGTGCGTTTAAAATAGTAGCAACTTTAGTTTGTAAATCCAGTCGTTTCAAAGTTTCAATAGTTGATGTTGCAGCAGCTGTATTTTCATTCATTTTCTGAACCAGCTTCTCAATTTCCCGATTCAAAAACACAATCTTTGCTTTAAAAACTTGAAGTTCAGAAGCCTTCTCTGTTTTAACTCTTTCTAATTCGGAAGTTAAACAATCAACCTGTGCTTGTAGCTGATTAACTTGATTTTGAAGACTTGTTACTTGACTTGACGTGGGACCAAAAGTGAAATCTATATCGTCAATACTACCAACATTTCCAACATCTGGAATGTCATTCAAGCCAACTTCTGAAATTTGTGGAAAATTTGCAAACTCAGATTGTGGTTCAGTTGAAGTTGATGCTTGAGCTGTCGATGGTTTTGCCTGAGTTACCGGAGAAGTTGTGGATGTTGTAAAAACTGCAGGTGTAATAATTGGAACTGAGATAGGTACAGAAAGTGGTGGAATATAATCCGGATCAAGATCATCGTCGGTTAAGCGTCGTCATTTCTCAATCGTAACAAAAATCCCACCAGCACGAGTGGTAACCAAATCAACATTCTTACGCTTTAACGGTTGAACTGTAGAATATTCAGAATCAGATTCTGAGTTAGATAAATCAGAGGTTGATTCAACGACTCCTTCCATCGGTGCTTTAGACGAAGATTGACGATTTAACGGTTCTGGTGATGGAATCGGTTCAGTAACTACTACAGTAACTGGTGGTAGTTCAATGGCAAGTGGAATAGGTTGTGAAGCAGGTGGTGGAGGTGGAATAACTGGTGTTGCTTGTTGAACAGGTTGTTCAGGTTGAGGTGCAGGTTGAACTTATGGAACCGGTTGTTGTTGACGTGGTTGTTGAGCACGACGAACCCGTGGTTGTGTTGGTGGTTGAGGAACCAAATTAACATTGTCTTCTGGATGAAACCATAGATCATTCACGGGTGCCACAAAGTACTCATTAATCACATGACTGAATAACGGTGTATCAACCGTATTCAAACCGTTCTTTGGTCGACAATCTGCAAAAATTCGCTTATTCATAATCGGAATGCGAATCTGTGGTCCAACTTTAGGAATATTTGGATATTTATGATCAAGAATCATTGTCAAGAACCGAGGATATTGAAAAAAGCATTCAGTTGGACCAGCAAAGATTTGTTTAACTAGAAAATCAAATATCAACTGACTGATATTTAATGGTTTATTCAAAACCAAAGCAGTGATTATTCCTTGAAAAGCAACGGATAAAGTATTAGATCCTGAATTTCTTGTTGACATTACCATCATCACTACATGAAACAAATATCTTCATTGACCGTACAGAAACTTCTTTGCTAACCGAGAACTATCAATATCACCATTGTATCCCATTCTCTGAAACGTTCCTTGAATTGTTGTATGTGGAACAGATAGTGAATCAACATCATTATCACCAAACTGTAAAGCAGCTCTAATATCCTGGACTGAAATATCAATGTCTTGCTCGTTTACTCTGGAACGAATAACCGAAGGATTCACAGCACTATCATGTCTAGCGTGTCTCCAAAATGAACTGATATACTCATGCATAATAACTGGAGTTGCAGACGCAGCATGTGCAATTCTTGAACGTCTAAGAAAACTAATCACTTCTCGGAACAAAGCTGCTTCCTTGAGATCCAAGTCTAACAATGCCACCACATTGTGCTTGTCGTTGAACAAACGATCGTCTGTTATAAGAAAATAGAACTCTAAGTTAATAAAATTGTCATAGTAAACTAAAAATTTACAAATTGTGAAAAATTTTGCAAAGTATAGATAACTTCAAATTTGTTAAGTCTGATTAAGTTCGAAACTGATGAAAATGTTTAAGTGTGATTAATTTCGAACTTTGTTCGAACTTATTAATAACTTCGAAATTTCAAGAGATCTCAATTTCGAAATTATATTAACTTCGAAACTATTAGTAACTTCAAAACTGTTAAAAACTTCAAAACTGAACATAAATTCGAAACAATTTAAATTTAGAATATATTCGAAATTATCTAACAAATATAATTTCGAACATATTGTAAATTTACTAATAACTTCGAATTTAATAAATTATTTGAATTTTATCAAATTCGAAGTTATCAAATTTCGAAGTTTAAAGTTAAGTTTGAAACAAGAACACTATCAATTTCGATTTATGAATATCAACACAATTTTTAACTTTTATCAAATTAGATCACAATTTTCAGTTTATTAGACTTGCAATGTTATTAGGATCATGATTAATCGGTCATTACCAGCCATATCAGCAGTTCTAAAGATCAATTTGACGAATAATCGGTTTCAAGCACAATTTCGAATTATCAATAGGAAGTTCGAACTTGAGAGAATAGTTTCGGCTAAAGTTAGGTGAGAATGATATGAATTTCGAAACTACCCTATATATATCACCCGTATCTTCGAACTCTTAATAAGTTCGAACTTATAGATAAGTTTGAACTTATCACTTTGTATTTTCGAATTTAACAAATTCGAATTTAATCAATTTCGGATTTATTTTCTCAAGCACAAAAATAACAAAATAAAACAAAAAACATCAAAAGATGTAAAAAATAAAAATAAAAGTAAAAATAAAAGTAAAAATAAAACTGAAAACGACACATGATCTCAAAAAATATACTAATTTAAAAATTGTGATACTTCCTTTGAAATTCATATATAAAAGCTTCATACAAATATACATTTTATATTAATCAAACAATATTTTATCCTTTCTCTTAAAAACATATTAACTGCAAAAGATGATAACACATACCTAAGATATAAATTGTTAAATCATGTATAACCAATTTATATATATTTTTATATATAAGAATTTACAAATCATATATGATTGCTAATATATTGTTAAGCTATCTTCAATCATTGATCTTAATCAAATTTTAATTTGGTTATCTATTCTTAATGATTTCTCACACAATCGAGAATAGCCCTATTTTGTGAATTTCCTGACTCAGAATACTGCAATTGTGTTTATTTTATGGTACCTTATCCTGAAATGATCATGCAAAAATAATATTGACGTGTCCATAACTCTTTCCTTAAAATTGAACCATTCATATTCTCAGATAGAGTCCAAGTTATGAACAAAAATAAGCAATAAATTAAAGGGAAATTGGATTTTATTGGTCCCACCTGGTACCTGTTGGCCGATAATAATCCCAAGTGAGTTTATTCTTGTCACCGGTCCCTACTTTTGTACTTTTTTTTTCATTGGACCCGCCGTTAAAAACTTCAACTCCGTTAAAGAAATATGTCGTGGCCTAATGTGTTGGCATTTTCTTTAAATGATAATGACGTGGAGTATTACGTGGCATTTAAAACCAGATCTATTTCAATTATTCCAAAATCCCTCTTTTCACGAAAACCCTACTTTCATTCCTTTCCAAAATTCGACATTCCCAAAGACCCAAATTGGAGATTGTTGATGAGTTCATCATCATCGTCTGTGTGCGTTCGAAGCCATAAACCCAAAATCTTCCGATTGGGGACCGAAAGAAATGTGTATTGTAACCATGATATGGTTGCCGTTCTTGGAATAGCTGGTAATCGGAGTTCTAAACAAGGGCATGCGTTTTATGGATGCCCTCTTTGGCCTGTAAGTGTATTTCTTGATCTTGATGACTCATAGTCTTTAACATCATGCTAATTTTTTCATTAAATCTTATAGATGACCGACTGCAAGTTTTTTATTTGGAAACAACAAGTCGATGATGTGCTTTCTGATGGAGGCAACGTATTTGAATTGAAAAACAAAGCATTGGAGATGAAGATTGAAAATCTGGAAATAGAGAAGATGATGCTACAAGAAGAGAACAAAAGTTTGAAAAACAAGATGAAATTGCCAAATGGGTTGAATTTTCAGAAATTTATCATTGTAGTTGCTTTTAGTATAGGTGCATTGTATTGGTATTTCAAATAATCTGTGTGATGTGTTAGTTCATTTTAGTTGGTCATGTATTTGTACAATGTACTAATTTTCTCAAGATTGAATGTAATTGCTTTTGTTCAATGACATCATTTTCTCAAGTACATATATCCATACATAAACCAAGTGCATAAACCTAACCAATATATGCATTAACCATAACATAAGTGCATAAACCAATACAATATATCAAGTTAATGCAATACATAAACCATTCAACATCTAAACCAAAGTACCAACAAAAAATAAGACCATAGTGTCAAATGCACTCAAAACATAGAAACAAAAGCATCAAAACAAAGTACATAAACATAAGTTTGGAGTACTTAAGTAGACTTCTTGGGTCTTCCCCTCTTCAACTGTTGTGACAGTTGACTACATTGTGACTGATTTGGCCTTCCCCTCTTCAACTGTTGTAACTGTTGTGACTGTTGTGTACCCTGTGACTAACTTGGCCTTCCCCTCTTTCTTGATTGTTGTGTACCCTCTGTGATTGCGATTGGTGTCTTCCTTGGCCTTCCCCTGGATTTTGCTTGTTGACTTGTTCCTGCTTGTGTCTTACATGTTTTCTTGTTATGCCCCTTCATCTTGCACATACTGCAAGTCATTAAAAGACCATGCCTACTTAGCTTTCCAAGTTTGTTTGGCAGTTCATAAGGATCTCTCTTTCTATTTTTCTTAGGTCTACCAGGACCAATCTTGATTGGTGGAGGGTCCAACGGATAATCAACTGCTGGCCAGTATTTTTCTGAAGGCAATGAAGGTATTGGGTACTCATAAGACTTGAAATACATCTCCTTGGTGTAAAACCTGTCAACAAATTCTTCAACATTTTTATTTAAGAAACCTGCTACTACACATAGATGGTAACATGGGATACCGGTTAAATCCCATTTCCTACAAGTGCAAGTTTTTTTGCTCAAATCCACTGAAACATCATCATAGTGTTTAACATGAAATACGGTGTTGCTTGAAGGATATACCTCACATCTATATGCCTTGGCCTTCTCTCTATCAAGCTTTACTTGAATCCTTGGACACACAATAAAATTTTGACCAGACATTTGTGTTTTCATCTTAGCTAACCTAGTCATCATTGAAACCCTTATATCCTCTAGCATGTTGATAATGTGTTTTGACCTACACAGAATGATATACCCATTAAATGTTTCGGCCATGTTATTTACAATGACATCAGTCTTTGTTTCAGTACTAAGAAAACACCTACAAAAACATTTAGGATTCTGTTTTATGACTGCTTCAGTTGCTTCTTTATTCAATTCCTCCATGTCCCCAATTGCCTTTTTGTGGTCTGGCTCTGAATAAGCTCTAGCAGCAATACAGAATAATTGCTTCAAGTCATCACCCTTGTATTTCTTATGCCAATTTGCATAAATATGTCGGGCACAATATCTATGTTCAGCATCAGTCCAAATTAGTGCCACTGCATTAAGTAATCCTTTTTGTTGATCAGATACAAGTGTCCAACCCTTTCCATTATCAGATACTTCAAGAACCTTTTTCAATTCAGTCATAAACCAAGTCCAACTATCTGTGTTCTCCCCTTCTACAACTGCCCATACCACCGGGTACATTTGATCATTTGCATCTCTACCTACTGCAGCTAGCAACATACCTCCAAGAAATGTTTTCAAAAAACAACCATCGAGACATAACAGTCGTCAACAGCCAGCTAAAAACCCTTCTTAACAGAATCAAAACATATGAACAACCTAAGGAAAACTTCAGTTTTAGATGTACCTCCATAATAAGAAGATGGGACTGTTACAAGCTCAAAAACTGAATTAGGACTTGCTTGCTTTAAAGCTTCCACATATGGCCCTAGCTTACAATAATGTTTCTTCATTGACCCAGGTAACATCTTTTGGGCACAACTTTTAGCTTTGTAAGCCATCCATTTACCTATAATAACTTAACTGCTTCCTGGATCTCTTTTGTAGGCCAGTGGGGCTTTAATTTGAAAATTGGCAGAAACTGAGAAGCTACAAACTATGCATTAAGCTGGCTGTTTTTATTCATGTTTCTCTGACAAGTGTGATTATTGATAGCACTTTTTACCATGTAACACCCCTTTCTCTCATAAAATGACAAATACAACTTAAATGGACACCCATCAACACATCTCGCACCTACTCTTCCTTGTCTCTTTTTGTTACTCACATGAATGAAAACATTCCTACCATTAAAAACTGCATAATTTCTCACAGCATCTTTGAAAGCATCTCTTGTTGGGAACCTTGTTCCAACAACCCAGACCCACTTACTCCAATCTGTATACTCATCTACAACTGGACAAACTGTCTTATATTTCTTTCCTCTTATGTCATCATCCTCAGTTTCACCAGGTGAATTAACATCATCATCAGAATCCTCATAGCTACCACAATCACTTACTTGATGTTCAATACAATTATCTGCAATTGTAGAAGGTGTTGGTGCCTTTATAAACTGTTCAATGAATTCTTTCTTTGACAACTTAGATTCCTTGTCTGCTTTTATGGCAGCAACAGAGGTTCTCCATTCTTCATCATCACCAGATTCATCAGATCCACTGATTTCAAACTCAGATTCATACTCAGATTTATCAGACCACTCAGATCCCTACTCTGTTTCCTCAGATCCAGAAGAACTGTTATGTTTTTTAGGGGTAGGTGTGGAAGGAATTCTGCTTTCAGAAGCCTTGGTAAGCTTTAATTTCTCTGTTGTTGTTTGTTGTGAAGTCAGGATTCTATTAGCACCACTCTTAGTAAGCATTAATTTCTGTGGTGTTGTTTGGTTTGATGTCAATTGGGCTTCTGTATGGGCTTCTCCGGTGGGAGACTTACCTTGAACATATAGATGGCAAATATGCCTGACTTTGTCCCCCAATGTGATCATCATCTGGCTATTATCATTATCATTCTTTAATGGAAGTACTCCATCTTCAAATTTCTTCCCAGGAACCAAGTAAAACATATCAAAATCTTTACTTTTGTAAGACCCACATTCAATTACGTAATCCATTAGTTCAAAGTATGAGACTTTGTCAACATCAACTTTAACCATTTTTGTATCACCACCATCATAATGAAGTGTGGGTTTTGGTGTAAGCTTTCCACCATGCCAGATTTCTGCAAGCGATTAATGTAGTCACATATAAGGAAAAGGGAAAAGGGTAATCGGTCATCCAGAGTATCAATGTCACATATCTTAAATCCTGGTTCGTGTGGATGATCGATCTTCTTGGATGCTTCGAAGATTTTGGAGAACTAGGGTTTTTTTTTTGAAACTGAAATTCGTTTTTAAGTGTGGGAGAACTGAAATTCGTTTAAGTGTGGGAAGCTTTTGGGAAATTATATTCCACGTATTTAAAGAAAATGCCAACGTTGCATCGTTTTTAATTTTATGTCAGGCCACGTCATATTTCTTTAACAGAGTTGAAGTTTTTAACGACGGGGTCCAATGAAAAAAACAAGTACGAAAGTACCGGTGACAAGAATAAACTCACTTGGGATTATTATCGGCCAACAGGTAAAAGGTGGGACCAATAAAATCCAATTTCCCTTTACTTTTATACCACCCAACGCATGATAATGATGTAGACTACAATTCAATAAAGCCTGGCATCTATATCATCACATACCCCAAACATTGATTTATTAAAGTAGTAGCTGTCTTCAGATTTGCTCCCTTCCCATGTGAGTTACTATTAGACAATTAATAGTTATATACTAGTTTAGATATACGGTTGCAGTAGTGGGTGTTATGTGTAAATATTTCTCTTATTTATATCCTTGTAATCTTCAGTAATATACGTAATATACAATTACAATACAATTACAATTCTATTTTGGTATCCAGAGCCTCTCTTTTTTTTTCACGCCAATCACCACCCTAACCCTACTGCTGCCGTCGGCAGTCTCTCTCCCAGATTCATCCAGCCGCCCCTGTAATCTTCATCCTCACAGCAAACTACAATGGCGTTACTTGCTGCTTTTTCCCAGGCCGATAAAACCACTCATAATTCCCACAAGTTTGCCTTTAAACTCTCTCCTACAAACTATGGCTACTGGAAAGCTATGATCCAGCCTTTCCTAGTCACCAACAATCTTTTTGGTTACGTAGATGGCACAATACCCTGCCCGCCAACCATTGTTCAACCGGCTGCTACTGACAAGGATGCTGCACCACAGCCGCAACCTAACCCTAACTACACCACATGGGTATCTAATGATGCCCATATTCGTATGCTGATTATTTCTACAATTTCTGAAGCCTCTTTTCAGCATGTTCAAGGTAGTAATACCTCTAGAGATCTGTGGTTGGCTCTTGAGTGTGCCTACGCCCCAAACACTCCTTCTCGCGAGTATACCCTCAAAGGACAGCTGTTAGGAATTGAGATGAAGCCAGATGAGACATCTTCTGCTTACCTTGCTAGAGCCCGAGAATATGCTGATGCTTTAGCAAATATCGGTGAACCCATGAAAGATAAAGATGTTGTTTTGCTTGTTATTAAAGGTCTTCGAGAAGAGTACAATGGTCTCAAAACTACCTTGCTTTCCCGTCAGTTTCCCACGGTCTTTGCTGAACTTCATGGTCTTTTGGCCGATCACGATTACATGATCAAGAAAAACCCGCCCACCGTCCCCACAACTCAGGCTTTCATGGCAGCCTCTGCGCCTGATCAAACCTCCAACACAGCCTCTCAAACAGCCACTATTCAGGCCTTACAGCAGCTGGTCGGTCAATTGGGACTTCAATTACAACCTGCAACAACATCCCAGTCGCAAGTTTTTTACACCAACAGGTCCGGTTCTAATCGTGGACGTGGTCAGCAAAACAGAAGGGGTCGTGGTTCTTCAAATAACCGTAATACAGGGGCTGTTAATAGGGGACAGTTTTCATGGGCTTCGACACAAAACATGGTGTTTGGTACTTGCAACCGATGCGGCATTGGCCACATCCCGTCCCAATGTCCCAATAGGGACCCTGCTACTATGAGAGGTCGACAACCTTCGGCCAACTATGCTGATAACCGATCTCAGGCTTCATCTTCCTGGCTTCCTGACACGGGTTCCACCAACCATGTTGCTCCAGATCTCTCGGCGTTTGAGTATTCTGAACCATACCACGGTGAGGACAACCTTCATGTTGGCAATGGTAAAGCCCTTCCTATTCTCCATATTGGTTCTTTACGATTCTATTCTCCTAACAAAAATTTTTCCTTAACCAATATTCTACATGTTCCTGAAATTAAAAGGAACCTTCTTTCTGTTCAAAAATTTTGTCATGACAATAATGTTTTCTTTGAATTTCACTCTACTTTTTTTGTTGTGAAGGACAAGTTTACACGCACTATCCTCCTCACGGGTCCAAGCAATGATGGGCTCTACTCTTTCCGTCTTCCTCAACTAAAATCAGTTCCCAAAGTTGCATTCTCAGCTGTTCGTGCCTCTCCACAAGTTTGGCATCAACGGCTTGGTCATCCGCATTCTCAACTTTTGCAGTCAATGATTTCCAAGTTTTGTTTACCTATTTCTAATAAACAGTTTACCTCTACTTGTAATTCGTGTCTTATTGGAAAATCATCCAAACTTCATTTACCTTTGTCAAATTACAAGAGTACTCATATTTTGGATTTAATTGTTTGTGATGTATGGGGTCCTGCCCCGGTTTCTTCTTGTGATGGTCATTCTTATTTTTTATTATGTGTTGATCATTATTCAAAATTTATGTGGTTATTTCCTCTCAAACGAAAATCTGATGTTTGTGACACTTTCCAACAATTTTTAACTATGGTTGAACGCCAATTCTCCACAAAGCTGAAATCTGTTCAGACCGATTGGGGAGGGGAGTTTCGAAAACTCTCTCCTTTCTTTACCTCTCTTGGCATTATTCATAGGTTATCTTGTCCTCACACGAGTGAACAAAATGGTTTAGTTGAACGTCGTCATAGACATGTCGTCGAAACCGGCCTTACATTACTGGCCCAATCTAACGTTCCACAACGTTTTTGGCATTTTGCTTTTGACACTGCTGTTTACCTCATCAACAGGATGCCCTCTCGCACCAATGAGAGTCTCTCACCATTTGAACGTCTATTTAAATCCAAACCCGACTATTCTTTCCTGCGAGTTTTTGGGTGCGAGTGCTTCCCTCACCTACGTGCTTACAACAAACATAAGATGGATTTCAGGTCCACTTCCTGTGTCTTTCTTGGTTACAGCACCAATCATCATGGGTATCGCTGTTTTGATCTTCTTACCGATCGGATGTACGTCGCCAGACATGTCCGTTTTAACGAATCTGTTTTTCCTTTTCTCAAGGTCCAACAGCCACTTTCTACCCCATCTTGTCCACCATATTTTTCCTCATATCCGACCCACCCACCATATAACTCACCTACACCAAATCAAACATCACCTCAATCACCCACATCAGCCCACATCAGCCCACATCACCTCAATCACCCACATCACCCCAATCAAACATCACCCACACCACCTCAATCACCCACATCAGCCCACACATCCCCTCAATTTCACGCCTCAGCCGAATCATCCTCCACATCAGCCCATACATCAGCCTCTACATCAGCCCAAACATCATCCAAAACAGCCCAAACATCACCTGCAACAGCCCAAACATCAACATCCTCTTCTACCGAAAATCCTCCATCACCACCACCCCCTCCACCACCTCGTTCCCGACCATCTAATCTTCGTCCTAATCCCAAACAACCTGATCGGTACAGTCCCTCCTCTTTTTACACCTCCTCAGAAACTGAACCAGCTTCCTTTTCCATTGCCAACACTAATCCTCATTGGCGGGCTGCTATGGCTACTGAGTACTCGGCACTGATGAGAAATGGAACCTGGTCTTTGGTTCCCCGTGTTCACAACGCTAATATTGTTGATTGTAAATGGGTATACAAGCTAAAGAGAGATCAAACGGGGGCTGTTACGCGTTACAAAGCGCGTCTGGTGGCTAAAGGTTTTAATCAGCAACCTGGCATTGACTATCATGACACGTTTAGCCCGGTTGTGAAGTCCACCACTATTCGGGTGGTCCTGTCCCTAGCTGTTACAAGAGGCTGGTCTCTCAGACAATTGGATGTGCAAAACGCATTTTTACATGGTGATCTTAAAGAAACAGTTTATCTCCAACAACCACCCGGTTTTGTCGATCCGCAACACCCGGATCATGTTTGTCTTCTTCATAAGTCCCTTTATGGGCTCAAACAGGCTCCACGGGCCTGGTTTCATAGGCTATCCACGGCTCTGACTAAATTGGGTTTTAAAGGTTCCAAAACAGATCCTTCCCTCTTTATTTATTCGGCTCAGGGCAAACTACTCTACATGCTAGTTTATGTTGATGATATCATACTTACAGGGAACGATTCGCATGCCATTGACCGGGTGGTTCGTAGTCTTAGCAATACATTTGCTGTACAAGATATGGGATCTTTATCCTACTTTCTTGGAATTGAAATCGTTCATAAAGGCAACGATCTGGTTCTCTCTCAAAAAAAGTATATTTTGGATCTTCTTCAGCGGGCAGGTTTATCTCAGGCCAAGGCAGTTTCATCTCCTATGACTACCTCGGCTAATTTGGCTCTTGGTGACAGTCCTCCCTTTGAGAATCCAATGAAATATCGACAAGTTGTTGGGGCCCTGCAGTATGTTACATTATCGCGACCTGATCTTGCTTTCGCAGTCAACAAAGTATGTCAGTTTATGCATTCTCCCACCATAAATCACTGGTCTGCAGTTAAACGGATTCTTCGCTACCTTCAGGGCACCTCTGACTACGGCCTATTGCTTCAACATGACTCAGGCTTGGTTCTTCATGCTTACACAGATGCTTACTTGCGCGCATTTTCTGATGCAGACTGGGCTGGATGCCCAGATGACCGTCGATCCACCGGGGGATTTGCAATATATCTCGGTAATAATCTTGTCTCTTGGGCTGCTCGTAAACAAAAGACTGTATCTCGGTCATCTACCGAGTCTGAGTACAAGGCTCTTGCAGACACTGTAGCTGAACTTACTTGGCTTGAGACGTTGTTACGAGAATTATTTGTTCCAGTGACCTCTGCGCCCACATTATGGTGTGATAACTTGGGTGCTACATATTTGTCAGCCAATCCGGTGTTTCATGCGAGAACAAAACATGTAGAAGTGGATTTCCACTTTGTCCGGGAAAAGGTAGCTCAGAAGAAGCTAGATGTTCAATTTATCTCTACAACTGATCAGATTGCTGATATCTTTACTAAGCCACTGCCCTCACAACGTTTTCTTCTTCTACGATCCAAGCTAAAGGTCGCTACCCGGCCTTAGCTTGCGGGGGACTATTAGACAATTAATAGTTATATACTAGTTTAGATATACGGTTGTAGTAGTGGGTGTTATGTGTAAATATTTCTCTTATTTATATCCTTGTAATCTTCAGTAATATACGTAATATACAATTACAATACAATTACAATTCTATTTTGGTATCCAGAGCCTCTCTTTTTTTTTCACGCCAATCACCACCCTAACCCTACTGCTGCCGTCGGCAGTCTCTCTCCCAGATTCATCCAGCCGCC
>WOUH02007506.1:0-17683 GCA_009936405.2 Stevia rebaudiana
ACCCTTTTCAAAATAAAATTATATGTATAACCTTTTCATCCACGATTTACAATTTCAAAAGAGCATAAGATCAAAGTTAGGGTTCTTATACTCACCCAAAGCCCAGAGAACGATGATGGATGAACTGAATAAAAACCAACGAAACTATTCACAAATTAAAGACGAAATACAGGAGAAAAAACAAAACCAACTAACCTGTTGAAAGGATCGGTGAATGAAACAACGGAAGAACCATGGAAGGAGTTGGTAGAACGATCGGGATATGAGAGAGACAAAACGGATCTCAGAAAGTGTTTTGAATTTTGAAATGAGAGGTGGTCTGCGACATCGTTGTTAATTTCACAACACTGTTGATTCGAAACAGAGGGCTTGATGGCAGAATGAAGTTCCAGAGAGCTCCGATTAGGGTTAGCGGAGGTTAGCAGAGAGAGGAGATGGAGAGAGGAGGCAGAGAAAACGGATGCTGAAATGAGGGGTAGATCGAATTAGGTTTTTTAACCAGGCGCGTGTTTTTTGATACGGGTGTGGGTTTGACCCGATGGATACTCTTAATCTCTTAAATATGCTTCAAAAGATTATACATCATGTTTTATTGTATTGTACATCTCTTAATCTCTTAAAACCCATGAGTTGACCTAACCAATATGCATTATAAAGTAGTATAGATAACCTTGAGACACTTGTCATCATATTAATCTATATATTTTTTTGTTTTCACATCTCTCTCGCTTAATTAATACTGATATATATTATTTTAATAAATCATGGATTATAGATACAGATAATTGATATATTTGTCAAAAATAGTAAATTGATATGAATTAATTATTATGATTCTTGATAAACTTATTTTTATTTAAATTCTTTATCGAATTATTTAAATATTGTGACACCCTAAATCCCCAGGATCCAGTCACTTTTGGATTTACACAAGAACACATGGCAAACAGAGATAAATAGCAGAAGACTTATTAATTATTATCAAAAGGTTAAGTTACATCACAATGCCAAACTATACAACATAACATTCAACGACTAACTAATAGTCTTCATCTCTTGATGCCATCCCAATCAGCCTACACTGATGCCTTCCATGCGCTCATGCCCTGCTGCTTTCACATTGAGCTGTCAATCAAGCAAACATACTAAATACGCTCAGCTTTCACTGGTGAGTTCTAAGTTATATTACCGCTTACCTTGGTATCAATTTATAACAGGTTTTATATGACACGGTACAACAATCAGGTTTTACATGTTCCTAGAAATAGTTCAGTCAATATGCAACACATTCTGTCCTCAGCACCAACGTGCCCGAGACCTTCGTTAGCTCTAACACCAACGGATTACCTAAGCAATTTATTAGTTTATCAAGCCCGTCCCTTAGGGCTACATATACCCTGTTCTGGCTTGGTCGTCACCAACCTTAATTAAACAGTCAACTGATCAGTTACCCCGTATTTCATGGCTACTCTCTAACCAGAGCAGTGTTCCCCACCGCAGCAGGTTGGACAGTACCGCTTGTCTAACTATCATATTGCTAGGGTCATCGACCAAAGTCGGTTTCAATACAATCAATGCATAGACTCTATTTCTTTCTACAAGACCTTTAAACCACAACAATTCATCGTATCAATACCCATCCATTATCCCAACCACATCTATACTCAACCCTGAGTATCTTTCCAAAACCATTTTAAGATTTATTGTTTATTATATAATCCCGAGTCACATGGGCATTATAACGACATGTTTATTCCATAATCCCGACTTACCACGGGCATTACAACGACATGTCTATAAACATTCTATCTTACACAATGTATATGGTTTTAAAGCAATAAACACATAACAGTAGTATGCTAGGCCCAAAAACATTAATTAAGTGAAGGGCTCATAGAACTCACCTCAATCGAGCAGAACCTCTGCTTATCACTCTAAGGATTTCCCGCACCACCGACTTCACAAGCGAACCGAGAGATTCCCAAGAGCCTTCCGGTGTTTCCTGAACACCTCACCTCTTCCATTATGAGTCTAGGGGGGTATTTGAGCGTAAAACGGATCAGAGAATCGAAACACAGGAACGGGAATTATGGCAGCTCGCGGCTGCTATTTATAGACTAATCAGGTGGTCCCACGCGTGGCGCGCGGTTCTAGGGTGGTGGTTGGCGCGTGGCAGTCTGGTCACGTGTACGCCTCCATTGCTTGACATGCAGTATGCTTACTCACCCGACGATGCGACACGTGTCCCTAACTAAGCACACCCTCTACCACGTGTCCTTAGCAGGTCTCTTGTCTTGACAATTGTCATGCCACGTGTCATGGCATGATTCGTCCTCGGTTAATCAGTTTCAGCGCGACTGGTTAACTTGTTTTCGTGTTTCCCTCTTCGTTCGGACTCCATTTCGCACGCGGTTTTCGCCTACGTTCACGATTTTAATTTTCTATCTAACCCCATTGGTTGCACTTCCAAATGAGGTGTTTAGATATTGGCCTTATCCAACGCTCCTCGTTAAGCGTGTATCTTTCAAACCGCCGCTCAAATTCAAATTTCGCATACACTCATTTGACTCTAAATTCTCCAACGAACATAATCGTAAGATAAAAAATTTTTGGCTCTAGATTTCTCCAATTATCTTGGTGCGTTTATCGAGGTATCGTGGGTTTTCCTTTTATCGACATAAGCATCTAGGTCATGCCTCATCTGAAAACCGGGCGTTACACAGTTTCATACACGTTATTAAGAGGTTTTACTACGGACTCTAAAACCTACTTAATTAATAAACATAAAACTATGGATAAGATAGTTTTACTAAACAAACCTATGCTTTCGAAGGTTTCATCAATTGATATCTAAACATATGGAATATGTTTCATAAATCAATTAACAACGGTTTTACTTACGATATCAAAACCTGTGAACTCACCAGCGTAAGCTGATCTTTTCCAAACTATATGTAATCTCAGGTATTGGACTCTAGCCAGGGTATTGGCTATCTAAGATAGGCACTCGAACGATAGTGCTACACTCGTATGTTATATAAACTCAAGGACGCTTCCGCTACACTACAAGAATACATACACTGTAAGTCGTGTATTCTTAGTTTATCTATGAATCAATGGGTTCGATCCTGCATTACTGGCAGTATGACGTGGCAGACCGCTCACGGACCGGTCAGAGGCCGGGGGCCGGGGAGCGGTGTGTCACATTGCAGGATCAACATGAATTCCTTTCTCACTGACTACGTGACCTAGGAATTGAATTTCTCTCATCCAAAATTCACACTTGGTGAATTTAGCATATAACTGCTATTTACGTAACAATTCCAAAATTTGACTCAAGTTTTCCTCGTGATCTCCTTGAATTTTGGAATATATTAGAATATCGTCAATGAATAAGATAACAAATTTGTCAAGGTAGGGCCTACATAACCGATTCATAAGATCCATAAATATAGCTGGGGCATTGGTTAGCCCGAACGGCATAACTATAAACTCATAATACCCATAACGAGTTCTAAAAGCAGTCTTCGGAATAACCTCTTCTTGAACTCGTAACTGATGATAACCGGATCTTAAATTGATCTTAGAATAATAACGAGAACCTTGGAGTTGATCGAATAAATCATCAATCCGTGGAAGTGGATATTTAATCTTAATCGTGAGCTTGTTCAATTCACGATAATTAATAAACATCCGAAAGGACCCGTCCTTCTTCTTGACAAATAAGATAGGAGCTCCCCACGTTAAAAAGATTGGTTGAATAAAGCCCCTGTCTAGAAGTTCCTGAAGTTGATTTGATAATTCTTGCATTTTGAAGGCACTAATTTGTAGGGTGCTCGAGCTACAGGTCTAGCTCCAGGTATCAAATCAATTCGAAAGGAAACCGCTCACTCTGGTGGTAATCCTGGCAATTCTTTTGGAATGACCTCAGGATATTCGTGTACAATTGGCACATCTTCGAGCTTCTTCCCTTTAGATTGCCTTTCTGTTACATGAGCGAGAATTGCATAATAGCCTTTTCATAAATACTTCTGGGCTTTCATGCAAGAAATCAGTCCAAGCTTAGCATTTGCTTTTTCTCCTTGTACTGATAATATCTCTCCGTTTGGAAGTGGAATAAAAAATAATCTTATCTCGACATATGATTTCCGCATGATGCTTGGATAACCAATCCATGCCAACAATAACAACAAAACTTCCAAGAGAAACGAGGAGTATATCGATGTAGAAAACATGATCATCCAGGGTTAGATTACAATTTTGACATATTTGATCAGTTTGTATTAACCTTCCATTAGCAAACTCTATCGTGTATAGATAAGTTAATGGAGCAGGCTTAATATCAAGCAATGAGCTAAACTCAGTAGATATGAAGCTTCTCTCGGCTCCAGTATCAAATAAGATTGAAGCATACTGATTATTAATAAGAAACGTACCGGTGACATGGTTGGGATCGTTTCTAGCTTCATCAGCTTGAAGCATAAAAGCTCGTCCTTGGGCTGCATTCCCAGCTGGAAATTTCTCTTAAAATGTCCTATAACACCACACTCGTAACAAGCTCGAGTGTGATTTGGTTTAGAATTATCAATCTTCTGGACTATTGTGGTGCTTCAACAATTTCCTGCATTATGTCCAAAGTGATTGCATTTCTTGCAACAAGCATCTTCGTAAGACCCGGTGTGATGAAGATTGCACTTATCATGCTTAGGTATATTCTTATTAAGTCTACCTTTACGCTTCCTGCTAAATGATGGGGATGCTGTATTGGAGTTTGATTTATTCTGATTATCATCCCATTTACATTTATGATCTCTAGATGATTCGACATAAACATTTTTAAATTTTCCTTGAGCAACAGCCTGATCTCTCAAGGTGTTACCAACTTCGATCATTTCTGATATGGTTGACGCCCTGACTGACGTCACCATACCCTGAATCTGTTCTGGTAACCCCGCAATATACATCTCAAAGCGCTTATATTCAGGAGTCACCATATGTGGACATAATAAACAAAAATTATGAAAACGATCATTGTAACCAGCAATGTCGTCTCCAATCAATTTGTGCATCCAGAATTGATTGTCCAGCTTTTGAAGTTTGTTTCTAGGACAATACTTATCTGTTACTCTTCTCTTTAACTCATCCCAAGAGAGACTATATGCTGTGTTAGCTCTAAGATTTTGAACAAGCAAGTTCCACCAAGTTAGGGCTCTGCCCTCAAAAGTACAAGTAGCATACTGAGTTTTATCCTCCTCGGCACATTTGCTTATTCTTTGGATAGATTCCATCTTTTCTATCCATTGCAATAAGATAACTGCTCCCTCATTGCCATAAAATTTATTGGGTTGACAATTAAGGAAAGCCTTGTAAGAGCAGCTCTGTTTTGGTAATATCGTTTCTTGCGTAGCTTTTATCACACGATCGGCATCGTGATGAGCTATCGCATTAGCTATTAATTTCTCTACTTCACTTCGGTGTAGTAGATCATCACTATTTTTGTTTATATTATTCTCTGTTAGGTCAACGTTCTCCATTGCTTTCTATAACAAAAATTATTGCAAGATAAGACAATGTACGTTTGGATACCAACCAGATATAATATAATAATAACAACAATAGCTAAATAGAAAACGATCGTATATCTATAACAGGTGCCTCTAGCCTAGGCCCCTGCGTGCGACGTGACCTGCATGGAATGTCATCTGGAAATGATACCCTCTTTCGAGGCGTATACATCATAACGGGTCCGTCGGGATGTAATCTAAACGGCTCATGGGAAGGTACAGTAGTTGGTGCTAAGAGCACTGAAATATCGGTCCTACGGATAGTACCTACTGTCGGAATAGGCACAGAGTCAGCCTGATCTGCGACCCTCGATGGTCCAGCAACATCTGGATGAGGTGGTATAACAATCTCAGTAGTAGCTGTATCTACAGCCTGTACGGTGGACTCTGATGTAGATCCATAAAGTTTGGTACATGGTATAGACTCCTCACACTCAAATCCTCCATCAAGCTCGGGAGCCTCACCAACACTCTCCTCTGGGACCTCTGCGTCTCCCATCTCTAATGCTAAGCCTCCTATAGGGAAGTGCAAAAACATATCAGGATCTATATCCACATCCATCTCAGGATGATCCTCAGGTGGTGGTAATACAGGGACTATAGGGACTGGATCCTCCTGTGGTGGTAATACGAGAACTAAATCATCATGTGGTGGTGAAAGTGGTGGAGTAGGTGGTCCAAGTGGAATAAGAGGAACTAGTGTCGGAACTGGAGGAACTGGTGGATCCTCATCATCAGAATCCGTCAATATAATCAAATAGGAATATGAGTGTGACATGCTTGCAAAAATGCTTAAGTTATAACATATAATGTTATGCATTTGAGGAACATGTAATATATAACACATATATACGTACACGTATATCCTAGGGTTATATTTCATACTACAGTGTAATAAACATGTTGCTCTGATACCAATCTGTGACACCCCACTTCCAGGCCCCCGGTCCCCGACCTCCGGCCCAAGAAGGGATCATCACTAGCCAGTAACTAAACAGGATCGAGCCACAGATTTACAACAAGCCAGATTACACCAAATACCTTTTTCCTCATTTCATATAATAATAATGTATTTTACAGTGGAAGCAAATAATTTACAATATAATAATTATCTAGAATGTATAACAACCCCGCAAGTCTTCCCTTTGTCTTGCTCATATACCTGAGATTACATACATGATTTAAAAACAGTCAGCTTTACGCTGGTGAGTTCACAGGTTTTAGCATTTCCATAAAACCTTTATTAAGACCACAATACTATTTTGACAACTGTGGGTCAGATAGTCTCAACATGTTATTGCCATAAATGCACTGGCACCGAGGCAGATGAATTGAGTTCTGCCCCTCATATGATACCCACAGATCATATAATTTAAGTCAATAAGGCACCGAGGCAGATGAATTGATTTCACTAGGTTGCTAGGATTGTTTTGGAGTGTTTGGGAAAAGTCGGGATTAGAGGAAAACGCGTAAATCTTCTTCGGCCGAAGTGAAGCATTTATAGAGTCTGCCAGTGAGGCTACGCTCGTCGCGCGGCCATGGTCCCCTTTCTGGCGCGCCACGCGTAGGGGTGACAGGGCAGCTTTCCTTCGGTGGCTGCCACGTGGCATGCTGACTCATCAAACGAGCTGCCACGTGGCAAGCTGACTCAGCCCGAGCTTTGCCTCGTCACTGCCATGTGGCGTTCTTGGGTTCCGCATGTCGTCGCACTACCACGTATCTTCGATGACTCAGCACCTAATTTCGGGTGGGACTAGTTATTTTGTTTTCACGTTTCCCGCTTCGTTCGGACTCTGTTTCGCGCGCGGTTTTTGCCTACGTTCACGATTTTCCATTTCCTATCTAACCCCATTTGTTTCACCTCCCATGGAGTTACTGAAAAATAGGACCTATGGAAGCTTGCATCGTTTTACGTGTATCTTTCTTACCGTTCCCCAAATTAGAATTTCGCTTATACTCAAATGAACTAAAACATGATTTTAAATGTAACAGTAATCTTTATTTCACATAATTACTGAATTACATTATGATAATAACAAGATTACAAATAGTACAAGGTCGGAATCTGATCAAAATTGTACTGGAAAACAGCCAGTTGTTATAGTCTCCCCATGTTATAGAATTTTCTTCCCGAAATTTAGAATTGTCTATTCCCTGGAAGGGAATAGGTGGGAATACTTTTTTTAACAATTACACATATTTAAGATTAAGACATGTATGGTTCTGTGATGAGGCTCCTTTATTAGCTATAGAAGACACATGTTTTACATTTATCACAGTTGACTTTTATATTTTACATATTGTAACATTCTTATTTGACTTTTAGATGCAACTAATTTAACTATTAATCCATGATAACTAAAAACTAAATCTAGTTTTAAGGTTGCCTTATTGGAATCTATTTTCGTCATTTATGTAAATTACAGTTGCATCCAATTTGATCAAGTATCTAGCCCATGGAGTAAAAATTTAACGTTTAATTTTTTGTTAAGTTTGACTTAAAAAGTCTAAACAAAACCCATCATGTAATACGGATCAAACTTGTGAAACATAGATTCATCATGTAATACATAACTTTTGGCTTAAAATTGACTCGTTAAACTTGAGAATTTCAACCTTTTAATACAATTTGACTTTTACCAAGATGCATATAATTTTCAGCTTCAAAATTTATATGAGTGCATATAATTGAATAGATATACTATTATGGTTAACTACATCTATGTAAATATGTTTATCTTAATAATCAAGCATGCCATTCTTTGATTGAACAGTGTATAAAAACTTTAGGTTTATACAAGAAACTTTAGGCTGCACCAAATCGGTAACAAAAATTTAACCTATAATGATCCGGGTTTTTAATATGGCTGCACCTATGTGTTTTCAATATTGTATTTTTTAATATGGCTGCACCAAATCAATAAAATAAGAAAAAATTAACAAATAATGATCCAGCTTTTAAAACCCATAATTCATACAATCTCAAAAGAAAGCAAAACATGCATAATTATTCAAAAACATGAGTTTCATATCCAAAAAAGAAACAAAACATGCATAAATGGTCCAAACCATTACTAATGAAATTACAAAAAAAAACATCCTTAACTACCCAAAATACGCGTCTGGTTGCCCTTTACACGTTCTGCTATTGTGTATAAATTCATGCCTCAAAGTCCATAAATCAATTAGCTTAATAAGAAAATACAACTATATAGGTCATTTAGGTAATTGGTTGCCCTTTACCACAATTGACTTTTATACATGACATCTTTTGTCATACTTATTTGTTTTCACTATTTTGTTTTTTAATCATATAGGTCACTTATCTGTTTTGGTCAAAATCATATAGGTCACTTATTTGTTTTCATTGTTCTGTTTTTTAATATGGCTGCACCAAATTAGTAAAAAAAAAAGATTAACCCGTAATTATCCGGTTTTTTATATGTTTGCACTTTTCTGTTTTTTAATATGGCTGCACCAAATCACCAAAAAACAAAAAATAACCCATAACTATTAACCGATGATAACTAAAGACTAAATCCAATTTTAAGGTTGCCTTATTGTAATATGTTTACACAAAACCCATCATGTAATACGGATCAAACTTGTGAAACATAAATTCATCATGTAATACACAACACATTACAACAAGATGTTTAGATTACACAAAGTCGTAGTAAGTTGTTTAGGTTATTGACTATGGTCAAGTTTGAATTTTTAAGTTAAAATAAGATATTTTAACCATGAAATCAATTTGAATCCTAACATCTTTTACAAAACTCTTTCATTTGATTGTAACTATTTTTTTATTTTGCCTGGCTGTTAAAAAAATAGACAATTGCGCTTTTATTACAATTTGACTTTTACCAAAAATCAATTTGACTTTTACCAAAAATCAATTTGACTTTTACTGTGATGGTATATAAATTCATGCCTTAATCTTTAAATGTTTAATGACAAAATCCAATTTTAAGGTTGCCTTAATCTTTAAATTTTTTTAGGTTTGACTTAAAAAGTCATAACGAAACCCAGTTAACTAATACGGATCAAACTTGTGATACATAGATTCATTATGTAATACACAACCCATTACGTGCAAACAAGTTGTTTAGATTACACAAAGTCAAAGCAACTCGCTTAGAATAAAGTTTTATATTTATACTGAAAGGGTAGTTTTGGAATTTTATAGGTTCCGAAGAAGGTGCTGCACTTCGAAGGTTTGGTTTCATCTTTTTTTTTTTATTCTTTGAAACCTTGTGAAATTGGACGATCATCTAAAACATGTAAGATAATTCAATACGATATACGGAATGCACTTTCCTAAAACCAACTTGATTTTAGGTCGGAACCGACCCGTACCCGCCATAACCGTTTACCCTTTTAGTGGTGAATTTGGGAACCGCGAACCAACCCTGATAATCGTATGCGGTTCCGGGTCCTAACGGTTCTTAAGGGTCAGGTAAAGGGTCTCATGGGCCATAAAATTTTTTAGTAAAAGCCTTGTTACCAGACAAATTTCCACTTACAAGAGTTTTAGCATCATCAACTGAAATACCAATAAAGTTGTTGTAAATGAAGAAACATTTAAGTGGATATTTATACCATAAAACATAAACACGAATCTAAAAAAATAGAAAATCCATGTTCCATAATCCATAAAACAAAACAAATTCACTTCTAAGAAATCGAAAGTTCAAAACCCAATCTCCCAACACAATACAAAATCCATAATCCATAACATAAAACAACATTCATATTCCATAATATAAAACAATGTCTTCAATCTTCAACCATCCCCATTGACTCGATTTTATCAAAAAGATCTATAAAAACCAATGGTTAGTAATTATAAAAAAAACACCAAGAAGACAAGAATTGTACAAAAAAATAAAATTATTACCTTTTGCAAAATCATCATATTTCTCTGAATCATCAACTTCGTTAATCTGTTTCCTGCCCTTGCGAATCCAGTCTTGTGTGCAGATTAACGCTTCAACAATATTAGGGGATAAGGAGCTTTTGTATGAGTCCACTACTCGTCCGCCCGTGCTGAAAGCAGACTCTGAAGCTACTGTTGAAACCGGAATAGCTAAGATATCTAAAATAAAAGAAAGATATTTAGAATTAATTAAGAAAGACATAATAATATAAGACTAAAATTAAATATTACCTTCTGCCATTCGTGAGAGGATTGGATATCTACCCGAATTAACCTTCCACCATTGCAAAATATCAAAGTCAACCTCGTTTATTGCTTCCACACCATCGGCCAGATATCTTTCAAGTTCAGTTGCCTGACTAAAAAATTGAGTACCACCACTACGGAATGATTCAAACTTAGCCATCCAAGAATTTTGACTCGACCGACTTTGTTCAACTATATTTTCTGTCCTTGTCTGGTTTTTTGAGGTTGTTCCACAAGAACCCTCATAATCCCTATACACTAACTGCATCTCAAACTTGACGTCTTCAACCTTGTTATGACCAAACTGTATTATCTCAAGCTTATACCTTGGATCCAATATAACTGCGAACTCAAACAACATATTTGTTCTATTTGTATCTTCAAAGTACTTATCAAATTTTGCTTGCATTGTTGCTACCATTTATTTATAGCCAGGAAGATTTTCATTATCTTTACGAAGTTGATCAAGGTGATAACGTATGTCATTAATCTCACCAAATAGAACATGAAACACAACATATGTTGAACAACTAAGATTTAATGTTTTCTTGCTAAATAATTCAAGTAGATTAGCCATTTTTCTTGCAATAATCCAATCGTTATGACCTGGGACAACATCCAACTCAGTTCGGTAACTACTATTCCTACGACCATATAGTTCCATAGCTTTTTCTAGGTTAAGAGCTCTATCTAGCATGTCATAGGTGCTGTTCCATCTATTACACACATCTAAAATTAAACCAGCATTTGTGTTTAGTTTGAGCTCAGTAGCACACGTTTTAAGGTCACGAATCCTAGGCGGTGATGCTCTGATAAACTTAATCGCGTTACGTATACAATCAACGGTTTGCCTTGATCTTTTAGTCCATCTTGTACGATCAAGTTTATAATGTGGGTCGCGCATCTAACGTGTAGATACATTCCATTACGTAGCAAATTTGGTAAGTGAATCTTTAGTTCTCTAATTGCTACGTCGTTTGATGAGGCATTATCCATAGTAAACGCCATCACACGTGTTATGCCCCACTCATGAAGACAATCTTCAATATCCCTCACGATTTGTTCACCCTTATGGCTGAATATTGGTCTAAAGTTTATTATTTTCTTTTGATAATTCCAATTTTCATCAATAAATGCGATGTTAAACACATATAATTGACACGCTGGTCTGATGTCCAGGTATACTCATTGTGAAAGAAACCCTTTGTTGGGTTTTTAACAAAAAATCGCTTTAATTTCTTTTCTTATTCAAGATACAAATCAAGAATGTCTCGGGTGATAGTAAAACGCGAGGGAATGATAACGCTAGGACAGACATCATCCATAAACTCCCTAAACCCTTCTCGTTCAACAAAAGAAAAAGAAAGTTCGTCCTTGATGATCATCTTAATTAAACACTTTCTAACATTCTTGGGATCGAGCTTCCAAGTTTTTAACGTACCTTGACCATCCTCATTTTTATTCAATGACAATGTAGGTTGATCTTTCTTAACATTTGCAGGATTGTCCTTACAGTTATCAGCATGCTTATTCAACGAAGATGTTCCGTTGCTCGATGATGTTGCAATCAATTCAGATATACAGAAGTTGCATCTTCCTTTTCTAACACCATCTTCATCAAAAAATTCCTCAAAATGCTTCCAACATTTGCCCGTAAGCTTCCTTCGCTTTTTTTGCTCATTTTGTTTCCCCGATGCTTCATTTTCATTCGTTGGTTTGATTCTTTCATTGTCTTCATCACTTGATAAGTTTTGGGTATCCATCCTGTAGTGTTGACACATCACACATATAATGATAAGCATAATTACATATGATTTAGAAGAAGAACCAAACGAGAATATCTATATCATCCAATAATCTTACTATAATCCTTTCATATATATATATATATATTAATATTATAACAGTCAAGCACAAATACACAATTAAAATTATTTATATAATAAATAATCTTACAGTTACGTGCATACATATACAATATAATATTAGTGTAATACAATTAACTATTAAGCCTTACATATTCGGAAGAAGAACCATTAATGATCGGATTGAACAATATGAACAATAAACCAATAAGCATGAAAACGATTAGGAGCAATAAACCAAGAATCATTAACATGATTATGAACAACAAACCAAGAATCATGAACACACATATATTGGGAAGATTGGAAGAAGAAGACGATCACCTGAACTTGAATATTTGATTATGGACTTGAAGAAGAAGATGAGGTCACGGACTCACGGCTGCTTGTTACTTGTTATGCGCCAGCGTATAAGGTATAACCGTATAAGCATACAAGAAGGCCTAGGGTTTTTTAAAAGTTTCAAATTCCTAACGGTTACACGGGTTTTTACTTTGAAAACGGGTATCTACCCGACCCGTACCCGCGAACCGATTACTAAGAATTTTCAAAACCCCGCCCCGAACCTTATATACTTTAACCGGTTCTCATGGGTCAGGTTTAACGGGTCCAAAGGGTTTCGCGGGTCGAGACCCGATTATGCTCACCCCTACTTGATTTCATCTAAACCTTTTTAAGTTTTATCTTTTTTTTTTCTAGGGAATGCCCTTTCATCACCATCTGTTAAGCTTGAATTTTCAAATATGTTTGCCCTCAAAAGTCATATGTCATGCAGTAAGTCCGCTCACGTGGTCTTGTTGCTCTCGCTACAGATTGTAAACTCTAGCCTACGAATGTCGCCTCTTTGGTCTTTGAAAAAAAAAGATGCAATTGACCATAAATATGAGAGCGCTTAATTATCTGTGGCTTTCTGATTTTCTTTTAAAAGTCGGTGATGGTCCCGAAGAGATCGAAGGAAGCTTTATCCGCATACAAGATGACATGACAATTTCATGCATCATCCAAGAAAACTCTATAAAAGATTTGATCAATGCCATCTTTCCATCAATTCAAAACATTTTATATTCTTCGGATTATATAATTTCTGGAGCAATATTATCCACTAGAAATGAGAGTGTTAATGAGATTAATGATCAAATGATTGACATTTTCCAAGGGGAGGAAAAGGTTTACTATAGTTTTGACGAAGTACAAGATGACAACAACTTCTATCCAATCGAGTTCTTAAAATCACTAACTGTGAGTGGTTTGCCGCCTCAAAAACTTCAATTAAAAATTGGATGTCCCATAATTTTGTTATGTAACATCGATCCATCACATGGTTTATGTAATGGCACAAAATTGATTTGTAAAAGTTTCCAGCACAATGTTATTGATGCACAAATGGTTGGTCAACACACTGAATAATTAATCCATCCCTTTATGTCCTTTTGAAGACGATATGTTCCCATTCAAACTGAAAAGAAAACAGTTTCACATTCAACTTAGCTTTTCCATGACAATCAATAAAGCTCAAGGTCAAACGATTCTGCACGTTGGTGTTTATCTACCGGAGTCTGTATTTTCACACGGACAACTTTATGTGGCGCTGTCAAGAGGGATCTCACGTGAAAATACAAAGGTATTAGTGCATCCTGCTAAATAGTTTAGACGAGATGAGGTATACACCTTAAATGTTGTCTATTGGGAAGTGCTGCGTGATTAATGAAAAGCATACGTATTAAAACAAAGGTCATTTAATAGATTTTGTATATTAAGACTTAATATCTTGAGTATATATTTTGATCTATCTTTATAACATAGTAACTTATTTTTTTCTCTAATATAAATTAGATATAGGTTATGGACGAAACGAAGAAGCTTGAATATTTGACAAGTAATCAAGATGTTCAAGGCCGATGATTGATAAAGAAGGGTGGTCGGACCATTTAGCTAAAACATGGATTTTTTATTTTAGATTTCTATGTTTATGAGTAATTATCTTATTGTTGTGTTGGGATTTTTATTTTTAAGATCATTAAGTTTATGACTGATATTTTTTCATGTGGTTGTTATTATTTAATTGAGATTAGTAAAACGCAAATATCTATATTACGTGAGGAATGTCAAATTAACAAATTGGCTAAGAGTAACGACATTGTAAATTGTAGCCGCCACCGCATCACGTGGGTTTCCTCCTAGTATATATATATATATATATAGGAAAGGTTCCTAAGAAAACCATAAAATCAAAGAAAACTTAGAAAACAAATCTAAAAACCATTATTAATCATTTTTGTTCTCTTTTTGTTTTCTATATCTTTTTATTACAATGTTAGAAATGTAACAAAAAAATGAAAAAAAAATTATTTGGCTCAAGTAATTAGATATATGTAACTTTTATGCTACATATATGCACAATAGATGAGTTACATGTATGGAGCTTCATAAGTTACATACGTAACATTTTTGTTACATATACGTAACTTCGTGAGCTCTATATTTTTTTTCACAACTTTTTTTTTGTTTATTGTATTTATATTCTTATAAATTAAAGTAATGAGAAACAACATTTAAAAATTTCATTGATTTAAGGAGTTTTCTAAGTTTTCTTCATATTTATGAGGTTTCTCATGATCCCTATATATATATATATATATATATATATATATTTGAAGGTTTATAGATTTTTGAATACAAGTATTGTTGGTATGTTTTAATTTTGTGAGGGTATAATTCCGCATTGTCTGATACTAATTATTTGGATTTATACCATTGCTTTGGATTAAAACTAATTGCAAGTGTTAAAACGTAATTTACTTGAGTTGTGACTTACCTGAGATGATTTACAGGATGTCACACTTAACATGTGTTGGTGTGACGGGTGGCGTCCATGCGAAGCTATCTGAAATATAATAAAAATTATTGTTACATATGTAATATATAGGTTTATAGAGTTTTCCAGTTCATGTGGTTTAGTTAAATCTATCCCCTATATGCATATGGATAATTGAATCTCATAAAATGTTATCTTACATTTTTAAAGCCAAGAAAAACGTCATCTTTGTTAGTCCTTTCGAGTTGATGAAATTCAAGAAGACACCACTGAAGGTTTGCTCGAGAGATCCTCATGAACCTAATATATATTAGCGTATCTATTTAAAAGAAGTACATATTAAGTATTAACTAGGGATCAGATTTGTAATAACATCATAGGACTAGTTAGAGGTGGTCATTGGTTCGGTTAGTTTGGTTTATTCTATTAACTTTAAAATTTATTGAATTCTATTAAAGCATAACCAAATTCATATTTAATAAAAACAAAAGATCAAACTGGTTTTAAACTTCAAATTGCAATTTACTACTGTGAGTTAAGAGACTTAGCAACAAAATCTGTTTCAAAATCTGGATTTCAATAATATATCGTTTGAAACCAAAATCATGTATCTTTTTTTTTTATTAGTAAGCCATAAACAGAATGAAAAGGCTAAGAACAGATCGTTTCAAACAGAAAAAAAAAGGCAAATTTCAAAGTTGCAAAAACCACATGAAAATACCTAAATCTAACCTGAAAACGGCTGGGAAACGTTGAGTACAATAGTTGGTTATTCAGCAAAAAATGGTAAATTTCCTTTTTTAATATCCTTTTTGTCTTTATTTAGTTTTTTACTTATCTAAATCTACGGAAAAGGTATAAAAAAAATATTTTGGATAAGGCTAAAGGTACCCCTCCTTTAATTGTCACAACCCACCCCTCAAAACTAATTTTAAAGCTTGTCATATCTCCTCTTACATTTATTTTAAAAAAAAACAATTTGCCAAAAAGTTTATAAACATCTTTTTTTTTTAAATAAGTGTGTTTGAAAATTAATCAACAATATTTTGAAAAAAGATTCTAACAAAATTTTTATTTTTTCCAAAGTTTTACATCAACAGTTGTTTCTAAATTCAATAATAAATGTTTATTAAGTAAAAAAAAACGTTTTCAATTAAAGTTTGGGAAAGGTTAAAAAAACATTTAAAAAGAAAAGTTTTTCTTTTTTTTTTTGATAGCTTAAGTTTTTTAACGTCATAAATTTTTTGATGGCGTATGTTTTAGAAAAGTAAAAAGAATGTATTTAAAAAGTGTTGCTGAAAATTATTTAGAATATTTTAATAAATTCTTACCGAAATAATGTACTTTTAACTTAATAAGTTTTTTATTAAAAATTTGAATTTTAGTTAATTAGCTCATTATTATTTTTTAACAATAAAATAGATGGACAATAAAGATACAAAATCAAAAAGAAAACAAAAAAAGTTGAAGTTTGTATTAAGGCAAAAATTTGAAGATTAAAATAGTTATATGTTATAACTTTAGGAAAAGATAAAACCATAAAAAATTGTATAAAAAAAGTACGTTTAGCACAACCCTCTTATTTTTTTATTAACCTTGACTTGCTCAGGCCAAGGATTTGAAAGTTGAAACGAAGCTCCAGCTAGAGTATGTTTTAGAAAGAAATTTAAAAAATGCCTTTTTGAATTTTTAATAGATCATACAAGGAAATAAAAACCAAAAAATGGAACAAAATACATTACAAATCAAGATATGAAGTGTGTTTCAAACATCAACAACATCCAAGTTCATTAGCGTTTATCGCAAACTCAGATATGATGTTTTAACAAATTGAAGATGAACAAACTCAGTTTTATTACATAAAAGAACGATCTAATTTACTTACAGATTGCTGACGATTTACGAGTCTCCCAAACACATCAAAGATTTCTGCAAAAAACTATAAAATTAGGGCAAGAATCACTACTGTTTAAATGATGAACTGTTGATACTCGATTCTTACTAGGAGTACGTTGACGATGAGTAGTAAAAACACATAATCAAGGTATGAACACTATAATTTTTTGGTGACCATAGTAATTGCAGAAGATGGAATGAAGAAGGAGATGGTGAGAATAACTTTTTAAAATGGTAAATGTAAGTCTTTTTTAATCTGATTTGGTAAAAGTTGTGATGGTGACTAAGGGGCCGTTTGATAAATCTGACTGAGTATGATCTGACTGAGTCAGAAGCTGACTCAGTTAGAAGTTCTGAC
>WOUH02007531.1:0-17680 GCA_009936405.2 Stevia rebaudiana
GAACATTTTGGTATGTTTATTGTCATAACTTTAATCCTCGTTTTAAAAAAATAAGTTTATATAACTGATAATTCATTAATACATAGGGGCCTTTTTTTCCCGTCTCGCCCGGGCACTTAAATCCTCAGGACCGGCCTGTTGATAAGGTCGGAAATGAGGAGACTGAGGTTGAAGCTGTGATGAATGAAAAGAATGTAGAGAGGGAAGTTGAGAAGAAGAAGGTGCAGGTTATTGATGCAATTCCAACTGTGGGTTTAAAGGTGATGAGCAAGAGATCAGATGTGAGTGTGAATACTCGGGTGAGTATCGGGATTCAAACTGCTGTGGATGAAGATTGTGATGCTGAGAAAGAGGAATCTGAGATCATGCTGGGGTTGGATGCTGAGGAAAGGAAGGAAAGCTTGATGCAGCTGGCTGAAGAGGAGAAAGCGATGAAAATTGGTATTCCACGTGAGGTATGTACACACTTATTTTCGGATAAATGTATAGAAACTGTTGCCCACTATAGAAATCTTAACAATTTAATCATAACTGATAAGTCAACCATAGATAGTATAAATAAACAATTAAAACATAATGAGATTGCCTTTAAGAATAAGTTAGATGCCACTATAAAAGAAACCTTAGTGTTAAAAGAGTTTGGTTTACAAAAAACAGTTCGTTGTAGATGTGCTAACCAAACAACTGGAAGACGAAGGAACTGAAAATGTTAAGTTGCAAATTATAATTGACAAATGGAACATGTCTAAACAACAACATGTAGAATGTGTTGGAAAACAACGTTTTATAAAATTAAAAACGGAATCGGTTTTATTCAAGAAGAAGAAGATAAAATTAAGAAATATTCAAATGTACCACCACTAACCCCATGCAATTACTTTGCCTATTCTAGTTCCACACCCTTCAAACGATTTCTATTATGCAGAATCTAACAGTCATCATGCAGGTTATGAGTATAAAAACAACAATGAGCTCAGGGATGGGTTTGAAACTGATTGCACAAGAGGTCTCGGCTGTCTGAGTGATTTAGGGGTTGATGTTAGTGAAAACCGTGTTTGTGAACAATTTAAACATTTGCAAAACCTCCGTTTGTGGAGAATACAACCTATGTCTGTAATAATTTAGAGAGTGTGATACACTCTCAAGCCCATATGACCTCTGAACCTGTTTTAAATGTTTTAAAAACTGAATGTATTTTTGTGAATGTGTTTGGTAATGATGGTTGTGATGGTAGTGCTAAGACCATGGATTTAGAATTGGAAAACAATTGTTTTAGAAAATTTATGTCTGAAGAAATACCATGTTTCATTACTAAGAGTCTTGAGTCAGATAGTGTGCGTTGTAGCATGACTGAGTCTGAGGTCATAACCCCTCAAGACTCAAATTGTGTGCTTGATGATTCATTGTGTGCAGGAACCTATGATTGTGTGAATGAAAACGTGTATGATGAAATTGAACAAAAGTGCGCAGGTTTTGAAACCTATTTGAGTGAAAATATAGGAAGTATGTGTGAATCTGGAGCATCTGACAGTGATTTGGATACATCTACATCAGGATCTACCGATCATAGGACAACCGAGGAGAATTCAGAAAATTCTGACTCAAGTGAAACTAGTTCCTCTCACAACTGGGAGAATGAGGATAAGGATTCTCGTTCTCGTTGTTTTTTAAAATGTGGGAAAAAGGGTCATATTGCTAAGTGGTGTAGCTTAAACAAATCTTTTCAAAAACGAAACAGTTTTAACCCTAGAAACGCGAATGAAGTTTGGGATTATGAACTCAGGGGGAGTCAATACGTTCTAAAACGTAACAATCAAAATAACTTAAAATTCAACATTTTAAATCAACATTTTAGACCAAAAATACACAACATAGATTACTAGGATATAATAGATTATCAAATGTCTCAACATCCTAAGACTTTTCAGTCTTGGGATAATTGTTCAAATTAATAATCTTGTGTGTTTATGACAGAATACTCCCGGAAAAACTATCGACAACACCTGATATGTTGATAGTAGATGTTCTCGTCATATGATTGGTTTAAAGGAAATTCTCCTTGACTTCAAGGCATCAAATGGAGGATTTGTTGGATTTGCGGGAAATGAGAAAGGAGGGAGAATATTGGGACAAGGAAACGTGACTAACGGTTCCTTCACGCTCGAAAAGGTTAACTATGTCCCAGAGTTGTGTTTTAATTTATTAAGTGTGTCACAGGTTTGTGATAAACAGATGTCTGTCCTGTTTAATAAAAGTGAGTGTATGATCTTAAAACCTGAGTTCATAGTTCTAAGAGATATGATTCTTATGAGTGCTCCACGCGTTGATAATACATATCTGGTGGATATGAATAATATCCAATCCTCTGGAACCATGTCATGCTTGCTGTCTAAAGCTACAAACTCGGAAGCTCACTTGTGGCATAGGAGGTTAGGCCACGCTAACTTTAAAAACATTAACAAACTAGTAAAAGAAAATCTTGTAAGAGGACTGCCGATGAAAGAATTTGTTGCCATTGAAAAGTGCATGTCATGTGCTAAAGGCAAACAACATAAAAAGCCTCATAAGTCGAAATTAATCAACTCTATTTCTGAATCACTTCAATCGCTGCATATGGATCTTTTTGGCCCAATTAGTGTTAAATCCATTGCTAAAAAGTCACATTGTTTAGTTGTCACCGATGACTATTTAAGATATTCGTGGGTTAACTTTCTTGCTACCAAAGGAGAAACCACGAAAATCTTGAAAAGATTAATTTTAACGATTGAACACATATGTAGCAAGCAGGTAAGAGCTGTAAGGAGTGATAATGGAACTGAGTTCAAGAATCAAATCTTTGATTCTTTTTGTGCTGATAAGGGGATTAAAAGGGAGTTCAGTGCCGCTAGAACACCGCAGCAGAACGGTGTTGCTGAAAGAAAGAATCGGACCATGGTGGAGTCGGCCAGAACCATGATAATTGACTCGAAATTACCAATCATATTCTTGGCTGAAGCTGTAAATTGTGCCAATTACGTGTTGAATAGAGTGTTGATTGTGAAACCTCATAAAAAGACAGCTTATGAGTTGTTTCACAAGAGGAAACCTCTAATCGATTTCTTCAGACCTTTTGGGTGTTCATGTACGTTATTGAATACTCAAGATCGTGTTGGAAAATTTGGCCCCAAATCTGATGAGTGTTACTTCATGGGATACTCGATGAGTCAGAAAGAATATAGAGTATACAACAAACGTACTCGAATTGTACAAGAATCTTTCTATGTTGCCTGGCAAGAGTCCAATCCAACAAATGTAGGCGAGGGTCCTAAATGGTTCTATGATGTAGTAACTGTGTGCAACTCTTTTAACCTACCGATTGAAGAAGTAACTCCCGATCCCATTCCACCATTAAATCAAAACAATGGAGTTCCATAGGTACTCATTGATGATGATGATGTCATTCTCACCCAACCAATCTCAGTCACTCCCGAATCCACTACCAATATACACAATTCTCCATCATCTCCAACACCCATTGACCCACAACCGGAGTCCTCCACTAATACAGTTTCAAACACTTGTGCACCCGAAACTTCTACACCAAACAATCAATCTCAACCTCCTCCACTCCTTGGTGACCTATCAAAATATCAATTTGCTCCTTCTGATAAAAAAATCCTTGATAATCTTTCCAACTTACCTGAGATTGCTGAGGTTCAGCTTGAATCATATGCTAATCTAAGAAAAAGTCACTCACTGGATGATATTATTGGTTCTGTGTCTGAAGGTGTATTGACCAGAAGTAGATCCATGGCAATAAGAGCAGTTAGTGAGAGTATTCATAAATGCTTTGTCTCTCAAATCAAACCCAAAGTTGTTTGGGAGGCTTTACAAGATCAAAGCTGGGTGGACGCCATGTAGGAGTAACTGCAGCAATTCAGGAAGTTGAAAGTTTGGAATTTTGGTTGATCTTCTAGAAGGAAAGAATCTGATTGGTACTAAATGGATATTTAGAAACAAATGTGATGATCGTGGAGTAATTGTGAGAAATAAGACGAGACTGGTGGTTCATGGGTTCTCTCAGGAGGAGGGGATTGATTACACCGAGGTTTTTGCACCTGTTGCTCGCATTGAAGCCATTCGCATATTCTTGGCTTATGCCAGGTTCAGAAACTTCAAGGTGTTTAAATGGATGTCAAAAGTGCCTTTTTGTATGGAAAGGTAAAAGAGGAGGTTTATGTGTGTCAACCTACATTTTTTGAGAAAGAGAATTGATATATGACCTATTCGAAGCTGCCACCGGTATGCGAATGATGCACAATTTTTTTCGTATTGGTGGGGTCGCTGTTGATTTACCTCATGGCTGGATAGATAAATGTTTGGATTTTTGCGATTATTTTTTAACAGGAATTGCTGAATGGGTTTGAGGACCCTGATTATCCAGATCGAGTTTACAAACTCGATAAAGCTTTATATGACCTTCATCAATCACCACGTGGCTGGTATGAAACTCTTTCTTCACATTTAACTACTAACGGTTTTTCTCGTGGACAGATCGATATGACCTTGTTTACAAGAGTCGTTGGAGAAGATGTTCTACTTGTGCAGGTGTATGTTGATGACATTATCTTTGGATCTACGAATGAAGACTTGTGTCGGGATTTTGAGAGGGTTATGAAAGCCAAATTTGAGATGAGTATGATGGGTGAGTTGAAGTTCTTTCTTGGACTTCAAGTTGAGCAATTGCAATCTGGAACCCTGATTCATCAGGCCAAGTATGTTAATGACATACTGACTAAGTTTAAGATGCAAGATTGTTCCCCATCCTCTATTCCTTACACATCTCAAAAGCCTCTCAATCCTGATCATCAAGGAAAGCCAGTTAATCTACACCATTACCGTTCTATGATTGGGTCACTAATGTATCTTAATGCTAGACGACCTGATATTATGTTTGCTGTCTGCTACTGTGCACGATATCAATCAAATCCAAAGGAATCCCATGAGGTCGCAGTTAAACGAATCTTCCGCTACTTGAAGGGCACTCAAAAACTCGGACTTTGGTATCCAAAGTCTAATGATTTTGAGCTGTCTGCCTACTCTGATAGCCACCATGGCGGGTGTCACCTGGACAGAAAATCTATTTCTCGTGGGTGTCAGTACTTTGGAAACAACCTAGTATCGTGGCAGTGTAAAAAGCAAGTTGCCATATCTATCTCGTCAGCTGAGGCTGAGTATATACTACAGTATCCGCATGTTGTTCTCAAGTCATGTGGATACAACAACAAATGGTGGATTTTGGGTTAAACATTAAGCATACTCCTATCTTTTGCGATAATGATGCAGCAATTAAAATTGTGAAAAACCCAATCCATCATTCACGTACTAAACACATTGAAGTGCTAGTTCATGCGATCCGGTACGCGTATGAAAAGGGATATGTGGATGTTATTAAGGTGGACTCAAAGGAGCAGCGCGCCGACATTTTCACCAAAGTGTTTGACAAATCCAGATTCTTGGAACTTGTTCAGATGCTCGGAATGATCGCGTTTGCGTAACATCTTTCTAACCCTTAGTTTAGGATGTATATAATCTATCTATCTATTAAAATTCACTTTAAAAAAAGGTTAAAATTTGTTTTTAAAACTTGAAAATGCATGCAAACAAATTTTACGGGGGAGAGTAAAAGAAAATAGAAAGATGAGAGTTTTTCTACTTAAAAAAAAGGGTTTTATCTTTTGAAAATTAAAGCAGAAAATGATAGAAACATTTCTGAAAAAAGAGAATTTTAAAATTTCTGTTTAAGTCTTAATGAAACTTGGCAAAATATCCGATTAAATATCTGTGTTGATAGACTCAACCGGTGAAACAAAAAGGGGGAGTTTCAGCCAAATTATATGAGAAATGGAAATTACTTTGAAAGCAAATAATTATCCCTGCTAGTCAGTTACTGATTAAACTTAGTTTCAAGAAAATATTTCTAATTGAAACTATCAGTTAGTCTAGTCTTATCCCTTGTTTTGTGTCGGCAAAGATCTGGATAAGTCATGTGTCATATCCTCTGTTTTGCGTCGGCAAAGAACTGGATAATCGTGTCAGTTTACACAACAGTGGGGTGAGGGCATAAGACCGTATTGCGTGGCAATAAGTCCTATCACCTTACTGGTCTGTAAGTCCGACTAGCGTGGTAGTAAGACCAATACGTTGTGTCCAAGCCTAGAGTGTCTGTGAAAAGCATTTGGAAATATTTATTTGAAAAAGGAGTTTTCTCAGTAATGAATTAATAGGGAGAAAATTAAGTATGTGAAAAGGCCTTACAGTTTTAAATCCATTTTCTCAAATTAAAATGTTAAAATTCAAAACCGAGTATGAATCCACTGGTCTGAGTTTAAGGGGATAACCAATATCAACAAGAAACTCAAAAGGGATAATATTTTATTAAAAGTGAATAAGGCTTGAACAAATTCTCTAAAAATGAAATATGATTCTGCTTTAAAAGTTTAACCGACCTATAATATTATATTATATAAGTAATAGTGAAATAAATTTTAAATTAAATTAAATTTTTTAAATGATATTATCCCTAGCGACTGACCCTTCAGTCGCTCAGGATATCATTAGCGACTGACATCAGTCGCTAAGGATATTCCTAGCGACTGAGGTCAGTCGCTAGAAGAAAATCAAGCGACAGATGTCTGTCGCTAACCAAAATTTTCAAAGGTCTAATAAAACCAAAGTGTGCGACTGAAGGAAAACTTTTCCATCAGTCGCTATCTCTCTCTCTAACCTTTTCCTCTCAACCTAAAATCATTCAAAACTTGCAAATCTTTGTTCAAAGCATCTCTAATCATCAAAGTAAGTAAAACCGACCATTTATACTCATTTAATTGTTATTTTAACATGTTTTTAATAATCTTTTGGACCTAAATATCATCGAAACCCTTAAACTATCAAAAGGGACTAATTAGATTAGAGAAACTGGTTAAAATAACTAATTGATTAGGGGTTTTGTGCGGTTAGGACTTAGTGTGACTTAGGAACAGGTTTGGACTTGATTAAAACAAGTTTGGACTTGATTAAAACAAGTTTGGACCTAATCCTAGTTAATAATATTGGCCAGTTCATCAGTCCTAGCGACTGATGTGTAACTGTCCTCAGTTGCTAAGGTTAACTAGTGCGACTGAGGATCAGTCGCTAAAGGTTTATGTGGGCGACACAGTTTGTGTCGCATGTGAAGGAGACTTCACAATGCTACTAGCGACTGAGAGCGACCGAGCTCAGTCGCCTGACCTTTGTCAAGTGACACAAGGTCAGTCGCTAGAGCATTTGTTAGCGACTGACATAACTGTCGCTAGTTATAATTCAGGCGACACTGGGTCTGTCGCCTGCATGCAGAAACTTATAATATTTTTCAAAATGACTAATTTGCCCCTGCCCGTTATTGTGTTGTGTGTTAACAGTATGGCTGACAAAAAGCTTAAGGACGAACGTCACAACATTTGCAGCATCATTGACCCTAATTTTGAAGGTGCCGGTCCGGAGTTCTATGACGTGTTAAAGTAGTTAAAGTCCAATCATATCGCGTATGCTATATTAGAAAAGGTCATGGTACAAGAAGACTGGATTGTCCAATTTTGGAATACGGAGAAATATGACGGTGACGCGGATCCTAAAGGCCTGTACGCGACTGTTAACAGGGAGAAGGTTGTGGTAAATGAGGACATTATTCGTAAAGTATTGAAATTCAAGGATAGCAGCAGTGATCCCGTAACAGTAAAGAATGACATTGAAATTATTTCATTCTTTAACAAGATCGGGTATGAAGGGTCTACAAACTCCAAGCGAGAAATTCAGAAGTCATTCCTCTCACCGGACCGGAGATATTTATGTTCTGTTTTTATCGGTTCTTTGCTGCAAAGGAAAGGCGGATATGGAGAATTACATTATCCGTGGGCAGCGGCGTTAATGAAATTAGTGAAAAGGGAGCCGTTTAATTTCTCCAAAGCCATATTCGCTTATATGCTAGAAAACGCCACCTCTAGCAATAAGTTTTATATGTATCCAAGGTTCATATAGATGATTATAAATGACCAAGTCATGGATACAACTCCAACGTACAACGAAGTCCGGAAATTCAATCTCTTTGGTGATCGAATTTTCTCAGAAACGAAAAGGGCTCCGTTGAAGTTTTCTGGAAAGTTTACCCAATGTTGGAACACATGTATTCCAAAAAGAGATGGGAGAAGTTACAGCCATTATTTGAGAAACGAAAGAAGGAGTTTGAAGAAGCAAGGGGTGCCAGAAAAGGAAAGTCTTCGGGTTCTAAAGCTGTTAAAGAATCCAAAAGGAAGAAGGCAGCAACATCTGTGCAGTTAATAGACGAGTCAGAATCTAATGAAGAAGATACCACACCTCTAATACACCGTTCATCTTCCAAACAACCAACACCTTCCAAACAACAATCATCATCAGACAAACCATCTAAAACCTCCAAATCAAGCCATACATCTAAATCCACTCCATCCAAACCTAAACATAAACAACCATTTGAACCGTCTTCATCATCCGACTCACCTCCAAAGGACCCAAAAGAAAGGCAAGCGGAATCAGATTGAAGAACCCGACCGTCCGAAAGATAAACTAAAAAAGGCAAAACAGATGAGAGACAACTGGATGACGAGATTCTGAACATGGTCGATCAGGCCAGTGCACGAAAGATCTCGGCACTCCAAACTCAAATTGTCAACCTTAAACAGTCTGATCAGATGAAGACTAACGAGATCAAACTACTGAGGCATAAGGTGAAGAAACTGGAGAATCAGACGGCCAGTTTACAGAAGTTGGTCGAGGATCTGATAAAGAAGGTAGATGAGAAAGCTTCGGTTGTACGGGTTGAGGAAGTCGAACAGAAGGTATTTCTGTTAGAAGAAAAGTTGAAGCAGGAGGATCAATGGTTTAATGAGACCATTGGGGATATTCCATTGGATGAGGAAGACTTGAATGATGAAGGAGAACCCTCGGTACCAAACCTGGATGTTGAAAAGGAGAAAGATAAGGAGAATGATGAGGATGTGAAAGTGGACTACGAAGACAGTCCAAAGAATGATGATGATAATGATGACGATGACGACTCAAGTGGGCCCGATGTTGAGGGGCCCAGCACAGCTGGAAAAGATACAGAGTCAGGAGGAGGTGATGAAACAGGTGAGGGTAAGACGGGTGTAGAAGAGAAGGGGTCAAAAGGGGATGATCCTGATTATGATGTCGAGGCAACCGACTCAGACGATCCAGACGATATGCTTGAAACTTTCATATCAGATGGTGTAAATGAGAAGGTTGAATACGAGCTCCCAAACGGAGAAAAGGTGTTCGGGATTGGATCGTATGCTGATAAGGAGTCCTGGTTTAATCCGCGTCAACCTATACCAATCCAGTACTATCAAATTACAAGGTGGCCAGGGAAGAAGTGACGGAGAAAATAATCGCTTGGATGTATGATAACTTCCTAGGCATGTTTGTGATTGAGAGACGAGGTAGAGGTATTGAGCACTTTGATAACGAGCTCGACATGCAAACTCTACCTCGGTGGGATTTAAGGAGACTGAATAACTTACCACTGATTAACCCTTTAGAAAACGGACGAGCTGCTTATATACAAGGGTTAATCAGAAAGGCGTGTGAAGACGGCTTCAAGTCGTTTAAATGTCAGAAGGCGGGTAGGTGGAGATTGAAGAAGAAGATTGATCCAGTAACTGGGAAAGGTAAAGTTAGCTTATTGGTGAATCCGGCTACAGTTATCCACAGGGTGAAGCTTCCAATTGCGTTGCCAGTTCAACTGTCTAGGTTTATCAAATGATTCTATGATAACCAGACTGGCGAGGCAGTTATTAAAGGTCATGGTGCTGAAGATATCAGGATATTTGATCCAATGGAGCTGTTTATGTTTGACACATCCGATCTCCAAACATTGTACAGCCAACCGATCAACATAGGTGCGGGCATTCAAACGGAAATAGAAGCGACTCTATACAATCGAGTCGTTGAACGAGCGATAAAGATGCGGGGAGCCGAGCTAGTGAAGGTGTCCGAGAAAGATCCAGTTACTTGAAGATTGAAGGCCGGTATGCTATGCCTATGGGGAGAATTGAAAGGATATATGAGGCATAAGCATATCAGTTAATCATTGGGATCGTTAACGTTTGTTTTGAAATAGGACTCTGTAACACTAGCGACTGAGCCTCAGTCGCTATAGCGACTGAGGTCTGTCGCTAGTATAGATATATGTAATGTTTCAGAGTTGAGGTCTGTCGCTAGTATAGATATATGTAATGTTTCAGAGTTTATAACGACTGCCTATGAGGAGAATTGAAAGGATATATGAGGCATAAGCATATCAGTTAATCATTGGGATCATTAACGTTTGTTTTGAAATAGGACTCTGTAACACTAGCGATTGAGCCTCAGTCGCTATAGCAACTGAGGTCTGTCGCTAGTATAGATATATGTAATGTTTCAGAGTTTATAACGACTGCCTACAGTCGCTAGGTATTTTCCTAGCGACAGTAGAGCGACTGTCCACTGTCACTAGGTTCATCCTAGCGACAGTGTGAACAGTACCAGTATATGGTTTTTGCCATTTTTGGCAACAACTCTCTCATTATTATTTTCCATTTCGAGAACCTTACTTGAAATATCTTTGGGATCTTATTGTATCTAATTGCAGTTGCTTAATCGAGTATATCCTTGGCATTATCATCTATTCTAGTTAATCATTTCACCATTTTATATCTTATTATCATAAAACCCTAGATCTACATCAATATTATGGATATTCTATGTTTTGGAGCTTGTTCGTGTGTTTACTATTGACCAATAGACTCAACAATTGGTATTAGAGCCCGTGTGCTCTCGATTTTGGAATTTTTGGTCAGTTTCGTGGTGTTTTTGTGTTCTGGTGAGCAACTGGATCTAGCGACAGACGTGCGACACACGTGTGCCGCCAGTGATATTTTGGATATTTGTTTGTACGACTCAGCTAACGAAAGTTAGCGACTGGTTCTATCTTTGCCTAGCGACTGAGCTTGGCGACAGATCAGTTTTGTTCTAGCGACAGACGTGTGTCGCTAGAAGGTTTGTTCAGGCGACATAGGGGTGCGACAGTAGTATCTTTTTGGACCAAAATTTCAATAAACCTAATCAACTTAACAGCTTTGAAACTTAATTAACCGTTAACTCAAAATGTCTTATACACAAGCTGACATCGAATCAGGATCCGCAACCCGACCACCGAAACTGATAAACGGAGATGATTTCACGAACTGGAAAACACGTATTCAATCATTTATGTACTTTAACGATTATAACCTTTGGAAATCCGTTCAAGATGGACCACACGTTCCCGCCACTCTTACCGATGCTGATAGTTTGGTTTTTGTTTTCCCTGGCGACTGAGCTAACAAAAGTTAGCGACTAACACTTGTTTTCTAAGCGACACTGGTTCAGTTTTCTTAGCGACACAGGACTGTCGCTAGAGGAAATTTTCAGTCGACTGGTTAGCGACACTGCTCTGTCGCTAGAGTAAAATTTCGGGCAACATAGGACGTATCATGATAAAAAAAAAGAGTTTGGAGGGCCTTCTTGTACTAAATTCTCATAGACCATTTTTGGGCGTCAAGAAGTGTTCTAAAAAAAAAGTTTGGCAAAAGTAAAAATTTTCGGGTTAATGTCCGGTAATTTTCGGCTAATTTTACGGGTCATTGCTGAAAATTTTTTCTGGACAGTCTACACAAGCTACACACATGCATGGATGAGTTTGGTGATACTGAGTGTTTTCACCGGAGTCTGCCTGAAACTCAGATCGGTTAAATGTTTCAAGTTTCTATCGGCAGTTTTGAGATTGAACAAGACCCATTCACCCTGATTGAGTTATCTTCAACAAGTGTGATGGATAACCCCATTATTCATCAGACTTCAAGAGTGGTGAATGTTGTATGAACACAGGTAGAGAAAAGAGGAGATCAGCGGTTGTGGCTGATAATGTGGGGTAATCAGGAATTTCTTATTATTTATGGGCCGACCTTGTTAAAATTTATTTCCGCAAGAATGGGATGCCTCTGTGTGTGGGAATCCATGCTCATTCCACTTTGGGTGATAATCGGTGTTTGAAGAAGAGGTCAGCTGTGTGGTTGCTGATAGTGTGGGGTAGTCGGGAGCATCTGACTATTTATGGGCCAACTATGTTGACGTTTATCCTCCGCACAGAAGGATTCTGCTTTGTGGGTGAGTACCTTGGTGTTTGTGTTGAAACACAATCACAAGGTTAATGACGTGTCATCATTTCCGATGAAGAATCTGAATGCTAGCTAGTTTGTTTCGGATTATCAGTTGTGGATGTGAAGCCTCCATCTTTTGCCCAATCTTTTGGAGAGTCAAGTGAGAATCTGGGTGATCCACTTTGGACGATATGAGCTGAAATGTCTATTGGGAGGTGCTGATTTTGAGATGGAATTTCTGCTTTTGGTTATCGTGAATAAACTGGTTTGCATGAAGATTGAAGCAATGGAAAAGTTATTGTGTCATTAGCTGGAAAGTTCAGTCAAATGGGGAATCTCGCTACTATGAATGTATTTCTCCTAAGTGGTTGTCAAGAAAGAGCAGAGATTAACTGAGGATTGTAAGAGGTGTCTACTATTCACCAGCAACATCCAAGGGGGCATTTTGTTTAAAAAAAATAAAATAAATAAAAATAAAAAATATAAAATATAAAAATAATAATAAAAAAATAAAATTAATTGAAAGTTGGTGTTGTGGCACCAGACTCGCTTTAGAAGCCCGGTATGCACTGCCTAGGGGGGAAACTAAAGGGATACATGAGGCAGTTGCATACGGGAAATGATCCAGAAGCTCGAGATTGGAAGACCGGTATGCTATGCATAGGGGAGGAATTGATGGGATTATTGAGGCATGAGCACATCGGATACAAAGACGGGATTGGAAGACTGATATGCTATGCCTACGGGGAGAATTGGACATATTAGGCATGAGCATATCGGACACAATGACTGGATTGGAAGACTGGTGTGCCATGCCTAGGGGTAAAATTGAAGGACATATTAGGCATGAGCATATCGGATACAAAGATGGGATTGGCAGTTTTGTTTATAGTTTTGCGACTGAAGTCAGTCGCTAGGTTTTGTCTAGCGACTGACTACTGTCGCTAGGTTTTTGCCTAGCGACAGACTACTGTCGCTAGACTTTGTCTAGTGACTGACTAATGTCGCTAGGTGTAGCCTAACGACAGACTACTGTCGCTAGGTTTTGCCTAGCGACAGTAGCTACAGTAGCACTATATATTGTTTTTGTTTCCATTTTGGGAAAATTTGATCACTAGATCCTAGATCCAGGTTCTCTCTCTAGAAAATTAATATCTTTGGGATTTATATTGTAATCATATGCAGTTGCTTAATAGATGAAGCTGTTTTGTCAGACCTCCTCGTTTCAGGTCTATAAGATCTGTTACGAGGCATCGACGAGGTTGACATGGATCTGGAATAATGGTGATTAAAACGGTTATTTCCATAGTCAGCTCATCTCCTAGATCCCCTCTGTGTTGGACAGTTAAAAGCAAGATGTCCATACTCACGACACACATAACCCGATCTCCTTTCTACCACCCCAGGAGATCTCACAGACCTAACATTCTGACAGTGTTGATTCCTAGAGCATGACCCATTACCAGAAAAACTGTTTCTACACTGTCTAACCTTATGGGGAGGGATGTATGAACTGGATGATTTAATGGTCTGAGCAGGTTCAGATCCCGAGCTGGCCTTAGATCGTAGTTCACGATCCTTAGCCTCCTCGGTTCCAAGACCTGGAGTGAATACATCAGATTTTTCATCCCAATGAACAGTCTTTTCATTCTTAGAAGAACCAGACTATGATACAGTAATCTTATCAGTGTCAGATTGAGGAATCTGATCAGCATCACTGACAAGAGTTGTGTTGACCACATGATCCTTCTTGGAATGATTCTTTACAGGTCTACTTTTCATCTTAAGGATCCCCTCAGAAGGAGGTTCAACCTTATGATAAGCCTTTTTCTTACCTTTAACTCTCTTCGCACACAGGTTTTTCACTATAGTAGATGAACTAGCTATGTTTGACAGTTTTTGATTTAAGGTGTCAACATCAATTTTAGCATACGCTAAGTTCTTTTTAAGCTCATCTATAGTGTTGATGTAGAAAGCTATGTCAGTTGCCTGATTGCGGACACAGATTTGTGCTTCCCTAAGTTCTTTACCTAGTACAATTATCTTTTCTTTATAGTTGAACTCATTTGACTTAAGGATTTTGTTTGCTTCAGTACTAGACTGAAGATCTAAAACTAAGGCTCATTATGTTCAACTAGTCTATCAAACTTAAGGTCTACCTGCAACTTAAACTGTCTACAATCAGCACAATCATGTTTTTCAAACAGTTCATCTTTAGTACATACCTGAGATGTAGAGGAAGTTCCAGCGATGCATGCAGCCTGAGAGGCTTCGGACCCTTCCTTAGCTTCTGATTCGGACTCAGTAACCTCAGCCACTTCATCCTCAGAATCAATTTCCTCCGATCCAGAGTCACTGTCACTAGCTGAATCCATATTCAGCTCCTCCACATGAGCCACATTTGCCTGGTTTGACTGATAAACATTGTCAAAAGAAAATGACCAGTCCAAATTCTCATCACCTTGAGCAATCATAGCAGATCCCGAGGCAACAACCATACTTCTCTCATTATTTGCAGGTCTCTGATTTTGGTTCGAGGAAGTTGAACCACTCTGACGGTTGTTCCGATTAAACGCATTGTGATTTCCAGATATCTTGGGATTTGAGCATTCTCGAGAAAAATGACCCTTCTCCCCAAAATTATAGCAAGTGACTTTGGATTTATCAAACCCTAGTGTTTCTTGTAGATGTCAAGTCTTGCCCGATTCTTTTCACAAACTCCTTAGCCCTTCTAACAGCATTGGCTAAGGCCCACATTATATATATTCTTTCCATCTCATCCTTAACCACTTGCTCATAATCCTCAGCGGTCATGTGACGGTTACCAATCATACCATTAACCAGTCCATCATATGAAGTAATCATGGCGGAAAGCAACGCCATGTGTTCTTTTGCTATTTCCACAGTGACTTTTCCCTGGTGATCAGTTATAAACGTGGCTTGTGGTTGACTGTGAGTGGACTGAGTTGACCGAGATCTTCTTGATGTTGGTCTTGCCGGAGGACTATCAGGTTCCTCATCCGTATCCTCTGTGTTAGCAGACACGAATGCAGTCTGGATAGGGGCATTTGCATTCGTGGACTTAGCAGATGTAGATGACTTTGGTTCATATAATGAGGTGTTCTGAGGAGCAGCACCTCTCTTTGATTTGTACGAGTTCGTCAGTTCCATCTCTCTAATCTTTTGAGCAAAGTCATTTATATTGACCTCCTTGAAATATCCACTTGATTCTAGAGGATTCATGTGTTACTCCCATGATTGAGGAAGACTGTCAGCCAACGCTTGTACCTTGTCCTCCATAGATGTCACAATCCCGTGATGATACATTTCACTCATCAAGTGATAGAATCGAGAAATCAGATCATCTATACTCTCACTCTTCATATGTGTGAAATTGTCAAACTCTTTCTTCAGGGTTTTGGCTTTAACCGACTTAAGGGATGAACTACTGTCAAAACGTTTAGCCAGAGCATCCCAAAGCTTCTTGCAGGTGTTTTGCTCGGGGAACTGATGAAATATTTCTTCAGGAATGGACTGTGTGAGTGCAGCATAAGCTTTCTTTTCAGAGTGATACAGCTTCCTTTCTTCCTCGTTTAAATCCTTGATAGGTTTTTCAAGACCTGCAGTGGTGCATGGTCTGTTGTATCCCGTCTAAAGAATAGACCAAAGGTTTGTGTCAATCCCATCAAGATAGATTTGAAACCGACCCTTCCATTGTGGGTAAGCGTCTAGTGAAAGTAATTTAGGTGACTTGTTTGAGTTACCCGTCTCGCTCTCGGTAATCAAAAGTTTTTGCAACTTAGAATTCTGACTCAATTTTACTTGATTAACTTAATTAAAAATGATTAATAGATTTAAAATTTAATTAAGTTCAACACTTGTAAAAATTTTTGTCAAATTTTAATCTGATTTACATAGTCGTACGAATGGACAAGTTCAATCATGCGACTGGATAAAACTTCTAAGACAGGTTCTCTCTCGTACGAATGGGTAAGAACACAGTCTACTCGTGCGAATAGCTAATCGCACGAATGGATAAAATTCTTGTCTACTCGTGCGAATGAGCAACAGCAACAGTAAACCCTAAAATCAGCCGTCGACTAAAAATTTTCTGATCTGATCGATTTTAACAAGATTTAACCTGTAAATACTTCTGATAATGATGTTTTTAGTGATTTTAGGCCTAAGGTTCTAATTTAACTGAAAAAGCACAAGAGATTTTGAAAGAAAATGAGTTTTAACCTGTTTTGAACAACTTAATCGAATCTCGAGACAAAAAAATCAAGAGCTAAGCTCTGATACCACTTGTTAGGACCGAGAATCTGCTATCGATTCTAGTCGATTCTTGTTTCGTAACCGAACGTGTATAGTGCGGAATCCTCTACACGTCGGCGATTCGATCTTAATGATAACGAGTTGAGGAACACGAAGTCGTCAACCCGTATATTACCACTAAGGTCAGTATAAAGATCACACATAGTGATTTTGCTCTAGACACGGCACGAAAACGACTAACTCCAAAACCCACTCCCTACAAGACACAAAGTCATGCATATATATAGGCTCCTGATGCCAGTCGTGTGACTGGACCATTCTCATGGCATCCAGTCATGCGACTAGCCATTCGTGCGACTGGACAAGTCTCCTGACTTGTCACACCCCGTTAGGCGATTTGCGGAAGCGTAAAACGTCTGGTATCAACCACATTGTTTATAAAGAACAACACAAACTAGTTTACAATATTTCACATCGATCTAACTTTGTTTACAACTAGGTGATACAAACTAAATCCAGCCCGTTAAGCGGCTTTACTTCTTACTAGCACACTTGCATTAATTCACCCAGCATTGATCGCAAGTCAAACACGTAGCACATTGACTTTCTAATCCAATCCAGTACCTGAAAAACATGTTAAAACGGGTCAACTACAAATAGTTGGTGAGTTTCACGAGTTTCAAGAAATCAGTTGTGCGTACAACAATCACAGTTGTAAATACGCAAGTATGTATGTATGTACATTCACAAGTACGTTTGTTTGTATGTTTATGATGTAATAATGCTAAGCTACAGTTAATAATAAACACATGTGTGGCTGAGATTAAACCTGAATATTTTAATAACAGATGTGTTTTATGTGAACTCTGGTTAATTGCATGAACCAAATAACTAAATCTGGATCACATATGTTATTTAATAATAAACACATGTGTGGCTGAGATTAAACCTGAATATTTTAATAACACATGTGTTTTTCTCTCTCCTGATATTAAAATATTCTGGTTTAATTTCAGCCACACATGTGTTAATTATTAAATAACATATGTGGCCCAGATTTGGTTATTTGGTTCACGCAATTAACCAGGGTTCACATAAAACACACCCTATATATATATATATATATATATATATATATATATATATATATGTAT
>WOUH02007568.1:0-17666 GCA_009936405.2 Stevia rebaudiana
AATAATTACAAAAATGTCACCGCGTTAATCCTGGCCGCTGATCAAAAGATCTAATGGATGGGATGACTCCTTACCCTTCTTACCCTAAGCCTCCTCCTTACTATAACCTCATCCGTATAACATATACATCCTCATATGCATTATCCCCAAATTATATTTCAATATATTAAAATAAGTAAAATGAAATAAATTTAATACATTTATATATTTGACGCTTAAAATAATAACAATAAGAAATATTTGATATTGTAAATTAATTAAAAAACATACCCGATTGAACCTTGCCGAATAATGAGTTATCCTTTAAATCCTTTATGATTGCGTCAATTTTAATCTTAAATAACCTACACAAAATGTCTGGTCTGTCATCAGAATTGATGGTTGTATCTTTAACAAATATGTTAATCTCTGGCCACTTGGGATTACATGTTATCGTTAAGGAAAAATCAGGATATCCGAACCATTTGCACCAAGACATGGCATCTAGATAATTTTGCATCGTGTAGTAAAGGAAGAAGTTACAATTACCCTTTGCCCAGTGTTAGAAATATCTTCACTTTCACGCAACTGTTGATTTCAAATGATTCACATCTAACCACTTTTTGTTGCCTACGAATGTACAACAGTCTCTCGCTCTCAATCATAGTATATGCATCTACTAAAAATTGCTGAAAAAGTCTTCTAAACCGGTTTTGTTGAGAGAAGTTTGTTTGTTGTGTAACAAGTTATTAACATATAGGCTAATTAAGTAGCTGGGCTCATGAACGTGCAGGTGGGCTGAAGTGAATGAGATGGGCCTGAAGTCGGATGCAATCTATCACAGGTTATCTACTAACCCGTCTAGACCCGTTTCCTGTATTAATAACAGGTGTTCTTTCAATCGAGAACATTAGATGTACTGATAAAGGTATAAAAAATATTATTTAATTGAAAAGAAGAGATGAAAAGTAATAATTTTTGATGAATGGACGTGAATGCTCTTAAGGTTTTCATCTTGAGCATATATCTGTATCTTCGTTTTCACTTTTCATCTCTGTTCGCATATCAGGCTTTTCCGGTAGTTTTATGATCTCTGTTCATCTATTTAAACTCTTCTACACGTTATTACTCGTAGACGCTTATTTTAGTCTTGTTGGCAGATAATCACCGGATCATTAACGGAGGTGAAGCATGGATCGCTCCGCCATCTTTCTAGCAATCGTCATAATCGGTAATTCTTTCAGATATTCCGTTGCTACTGTTTTTCAATTTCTTTTGTGTATGAATGTGATTTGTTCCTTGCATCGTAAATGTCATAATCTATAACTTGTTCAGATATTGATCTTTTTGTCACTTGCTACTTTATTTGAATTTTATTTTTTGCGTATGAATGCATAATCCTTAAAGTTGTGCAACACAGATTATCATTGGAGTGGATCTGATAATCAAATTTCGTAATAACTTGAGTCAACAATGAAGGAATTTGATCAATAAATTTGCTACTGTTGTACTCAATATTTTGTGTACAAATTCAGTATGAAATTGAACGATGCCGGAATTTGAATATCAAACTTGCTAGTGCTCTTTCAAGTTTCTGTTTATAAATTTAGTATGAATGTGAACTATGCAGGAATTTGATCATTAAACATGCTACTGTTTTTCAAGTATTTGTGTATAAATTCAGTATGAATGTGACCAATGCAGGAATTTGATTGATTAAGTCCCTAACGTTGTGTAACGAAGATTGAATCTGATCATTTTAATTTGGTTGCAATTCTGCAGCAGGTTGCCTATCTGCTACAATGTCAATGACAATTGAAGAGGACAAGTTAGGAAGTGTTATTGGGATTGATCTTGGTTCTAGCTCTTATCGCGTTGGTGTTTATATGAATGGCCACGCTGAAATCATACCCAATGGTGAAGGAAACCGTAGCACGCCATCATGGGTGTCTTTCACAGACTCTGAGACGTTTATCGGTGAGGCCAGGCGACTGTAAATGCCCAAAGGACTATCTTTTGATGTCAAGAGACTTATTGGGAAACAGTAAGTATGATGATCTTATTTATACTCTTATTATTAGAACTATATATGTTGTTTATTGAAGATCTCCTCATCTTCATGACATCATTGTTTGTTTGTCTGACAGATTTGCGGACAAAGAGGTTCAGAGATTCATGAAACTCGTCCCTTACAAAATTGTGAACAAAGACAAGAAGCCTTGTATTGAAGTTGAAATCAAGGATGGGGAAACCAAGGTTTTCAGTCCTGAAGAGATTAGCGCGATGATTGTTACCAAAATGAAGGAGACAGCTGAAGCATTCATTGGGAAGAAAGTTATGGATGCTGTTGTCACAGTTCCTTGTAAGTAAAGTAAATGCTTAAACAGAAAATTATGAATGTTTCTAAAAACATTGATTTGATTGATGGTTTGATTTGCAGCATACTTTGATGATGACCAAAGGCAGGCTACCATTGATGCTTGTTTGATTGCTGGCTTGAATGGTGTAACACTCATTGACGAACATGTGGCTGTTGTTTATGCATATCGTCTGCATGAGGTGGCTGCTGCTGAAAAGAACATTCTTGTTTTTGACCTTGGTGATGGAACAACATTTGATGTCAGTATCTTGGAAGTCGAGTATGGTGATCTTTTTGACTATCGTGCGACAACCCATCTTGGAGGTAAGGATTTGAATTGTTAACTTGCAATAGTTGTATTTGTTTTGCTGACAATTGTTTTTTTTTGTTTTCAAGGTGAGGAGTTGAACCAAAGGATGATGGAAAACTTGATCAAGTTGATTAAAAACAAGTACGGGAAAGACATTAGCAAGGACACGGGGGCTCTTATAAAGCTAAGAATGGAAGTGGAGCGGGCCAAGAGGGAGTTGCGTAGCCTGCAGGAGGTTCGTGTTGAGCTTTTTGACAACTTGTCGGAGCTGTTGACCTTTGATGAGCTCAACAACGACTTGTTGATGGGACTCGTGAAGAAGACCATGGTGGATGCTCGGTTGGAGAAGCACCAGATTGATGACATCATTCTAGTTGGCGGGAGTACCAACATTCCAAAGGTTCAAAAACTCCTCAGGGTTTGCTTTGACGGGAGGGTGGAACCGAAGACGAGTATCAACCCTGATGAGGCAGCCCTTATCGGTGCTGCTGTAGCAGGAGACCTGTTGATTAATCCAACAGGGCTTATGTGTTGAATAAAAGTCATCGAGGTTTTGGTTTAGAGTTAGTTTGTGTCAGTTGGGGTGGTTGGTTGACGAGTCTGTAATTTTGAAATGTATAGCATCCATAATAACTATCAATCACTATTTCTTTTAAAGGTCATTTTTTTGACGCTCGGACTTGGTTGAGGTTATAAAAAGAAATTGAAGGAACTCGATGAACTCACCAATCCTCTTTTTGTGAACTCACCAATCCGCTTACATAAAATAGCCAAATTCTGGACATGCAAGATCTCCAATTACAAGGGAAGAACCCTAATTTGATAAACTAAAACATTCGATGCTTACAAATGAAGAGGATCCCTAATTTTATATAGCTATGCAAGGTTATTTCTATTAACCGTCCCTTTACTATTGGGATCTTATCAATACAACGCGCCCGGAGAAACGACCTGTCCCCAAGTCGACTCGAAATGGCAAGTCACTGGGACATCTGGTGGAAGTTGGTTGAAATGCCGTTGATGGTTCAGAAAATGTCGTGGCTTGCATGAATGTCGTTGAAACCTACTCCCCCATTGTTGTCCCATGTAACTATGTGTTTGCACCAAGCAATAAACCATTCAATTGTAAGTTGACCCTCTTCATAAACCCATCGATAATTGAATGTCATAAACACTTATTTCCTATGAACGGTTATTTCTATTAACCGTCCCTTTACCATCACGATCTTATCACTTTGCCTTAATAAAGTTTCAAGATCAAAGAATCATGTTTCTAGAATCAACTAATCACAAAACTGACGTGGCAATAAAAAAGATACACTAAGGTAACACTTGGCAAGCATGAATGGAGGCTGAAATAAAATAAGCCATTACGTTGGAATAAAATAAAACATGTTTGGTTACACTTAGGGATGAAATGTTCCATTACATAATGAATGCGATTCATTCGATTTAAATTATTAAAAAAAAAAAATTAAAAAAGCTGGTTTAAATTCTCGCTCAAGCAGTATATTGGTTCAATTTAGAAAAAACGATGGGGTCAAACAAAATTTAAGTGTGTACGTTCTGCTTCGATATCAAAATCCAGTGCGGGTCTCGTGACCACAGGACTTGAACCCTAATCTTTATTTTTATTTTTTTTTATTGGTTCCAACTTCTGAAAAAAATTTAGTGTTTAACAATTGTTAAATATATCAACACAGCAGGGGGTATATCCTTATTCTTCATATTCGTCTTTTATCTTCATCTACGCGTAACACCCGGGTGAAGGTGAAGAAAAAGTGGCCAACCACCACGTTGTAAGTTTGTTGTGTACTTATATATTTCTTTTAACAACGTCTAAATTACTTTTATCCGTGTCCATGTCTATACACATACAATAACTGCTTTTTAGTGTTATCATATGAATTACATAGCTGTCAAAAAGATCACATTTAAGCCGGTTATTTCAACTTTTAAAACGGTTCCTGAACCGTTTAAAATGTATGCGTTTTAAAAGGTTTGAGACGCATTTTAAAGATAACGAACCGTTTTAAAAATGTAAAAAGAATAATTAAATAATCATTTGTATTTAAGTTAGGACCGTATTAAAAGATAAGGTTTTGGACTGCCTTAAAACATAATATTTGTTCGTTTTTTTTTTGTTTTGAAGCAAATACAGCGGTTTGGTTTTAAAGCAAATACCCCGGTTCTTTTTGTTTCCAAAAATAATATTTTTTTCTGGAAACTATTTTAATTAATACAAATTAAAAAACTGAAAATAAATTATTAAAGCAATTAAAAACATAGCAACAACCAAAAAACATCATATATATTAGAACCAATCATCTACAATAAATAGTATTTACAAATAATAATACAAACATCTCCCATTTTTGTTGACCCAACTTCTCGTAACTCAACAAGTCCCGTGTATGCTTTTGATAAATCTTTCACTAGCCTCATGTCCTCGATTCATGTTTAAGGTTGGACTGCCTTAAACATATAGGATTTCACTTTCATAACTTTCTACTTTCATTTATTATGCAAATAACAACATTATTGATGGCTTTATATCTTCATACCGTTGCCACAAATTGAAAAGTAGTTTTTTTTCCTCATTGACCATCTTTATATTGTTTCGTTTTTAGCTTTTTAATAGATTAAGTCGGCGTAGGTTTCGCATAAACAGGACTGTAGCATCAAATATGTCATTTCATGAAAGAGAGGCGTTCTAATAAAAGTGATAATAATTAGAAAAAGACAAAGAATGGGTAAGATGATGTATGAATTTTTGATCATGCAGAAAACTTTTGAACATTCGAAAATGTGAACATCAGAAAAATTACATCAAACAAGTTCATCATGTGATCTAAGTTTAATATAAACCGGTTCCACGTTTTCATGTCAACCGATTAGCACCTTAATTATATGTGTACTAGCTTAAAACCAGTGTATTGGTTACATAATCAATACCTTAAATTTTTTATCATTGAATCATTGCATAAATATTCAGTTACTATGTTAGCGAACACGAAAACACAAATAATTCTTTGACTTTTCAATGACTATCACTTATGGTTTAAGGTTTTAAGTTATCCGTTAGAAACTGGAGAAAAACTATTAAGATTTAAAACGACAACATGGTTGGGACTTGATACAATCTTAAAAATGTCGAAGAAAAATTGTTACTTTGGTACGTAGCCTAGTTACAAATTGCTTAATTTTATGCGTTATTTTCCTTCAAATCTAAAATGGTTAAGAGGACTAACTTAAATTTCTAGTCAGTTGGATTCAATACCAAGTCCTGCATCAGTAGAGATAACCAATTTCATTGCACCAAATGGTAATCTGCATTTTCTTTTATATCAAGTACTTAAGTCTTAAACTCATTTGTGGCACATGAAGATCATCACACAACTCCCAATTCAGATGTAGATCACAAGGTCAATCTCAAAGGTTAAGAAAAAAAATATATTAATATTTTGAATGAATCAAACCTAGATACATGCTAAAGTAAAATATTTTAACATTTTAAACAGCAACTGCAACTCTTGTTTTAACAACTTATCTAAAGAGCTATCACAATATGATAATTCAAAAACAGATTTTAAAACCTACAAAAATTTAATATATAACTTCTAGATTTATTACTGTCTCAATGGCAGCATGATCGAATGACCAAAAAATATAGATTTGAATAAAAAATTGAAAATTTTCATGTCAAGCTATAAGAATGGATTCGTTTTTAATTCTTCTGTGATAGTCGAGAGCTCAAAGCACCCCACCAGATGTGGCACCTTCGAATGGATTCGTTTTTAAATTCATTGAAGTTGTGTTTCTGACTAGATCTAGTTTCAAAAGAACACAAAAATGAAAATTGGGATTTGGCAGAATTTGTCCCTGTGGTCTTAAGGTCTAAAAAAATACACCATGTCATAATTTAATAGGAATACAATTGAGGATCTTCGTCCTTATCTAGCAGATATAAAAGCATCAATATGGTCTACGGTAGGAACTTTGTGATCAATGTGCATGAATAAGCATATATGAGCTGGTAAACCACGTTTTTGAAACTCAACTGAATAAACAACTATACAAATAAATACTAAATGAATAACTTTTTAATTTAATATTGTTGTAATATATGTTAGTACGACAAACTGAATATGAGACCGTAACACATATATATAACCTTAGATGTGGAACTCTTCTTTTAGTGATTTTCATTTGCAGTCTTTTTTCTTTATCTCTACTACTTTAATATATATATTAGAGAGAGAAAATCTAAGATTTTTAAGAGTTTAAGAGATAAAAAATTTTATGCATTGGGTACAAGTGCTTATTGCACAACTTCTTAAATCTAACCTAGAAATTAGATGTGTTGGTCCATTAGATCTGAAATCACGCACCAGCATCCTAAACCCAACCTAAATTCAAACCCGCATCCCGCATTCTCTCTGAAATCACGAACCAGCATCCTAAACTCATGGCATTCATTCTCTCTGAAATCTCGATGCCGTCAACCTAGCTTCCGTGACGGCCGGTCGCTTGCCGGAAGCCGAAGAGGAACAGCCATCTTCATCGTCATCTTCACTCAAGTTGTCTTATGCTTCTACCTCCTTTCCTCGAGTCGTCTCCTGTCACTTTTTAGGGTTCTTGCTTCTATAGGTAATCGATTCTTTATTTTACTCGGTATTTCGTTCTTTGGGTTCAATTGCAAATTTGTCTAGATTAAACAGTGATTTGGGGTTCTTTACGGTTTGTTTTTATTTTTTGCTTTCTAAACTTTCACCCGTGCCTCACTTATTTAAGGTGAATGGAGCTGATGGATCTGGCGAGTGTTGTGGTTAGGCGCCTCAACAGGTTTGCTGTAAACGTGGGTCGACTTTGTGGTAATTCTCTTTACTCAGCACTCATAAACTACTTCATTGTTGGTTTATTCAATAAAGTTTTTGATTTGGTTTTTTTTTTTTTTTTTTGGTTTGATAAGAGCTTTATGTGGTGAAAGTTGAATGTTCTAAAACGTACTTATTGATTTTGATTTTGATTGTTTGCTGATGAACAGAGGAACCATTTAAAAAGAATGATAGTAAAAAGAATGTTCTAAAATGTGTTTTATTTATTATTTGAGTTGTGTTGGATTGGATTGTTACAATGTGATTTAGATTCAAGAATTATGATTATGTTTTTATAGCTGTTATTTGTGGAAGCAAGAAAAGGGGATACTTGAACCATTCAAAGGCTTCTTGAAGGTGTAGTCACCGTAAACTAAGTAAAATCACTCATAATTCTTATAAATCTTCAACATTTTATCTTAATTTCAACTGAGTGTTATATCTTGGATCATAAGCAGCTACCATAATCAATTTGTCAACTTTTGACCTCTGATATTTATTTTTATACAATTGATAAATCGTAAACTATGTATTTTGTCAGTGACTATGTTAAATAAAATTTTGACCTTTAAGTAGGCTGAAATTAAGAGAACCATCCCAAAAGCATCCGGTGAGTCCAAGGATTTTAAAACATAAAAGCGTTTTCTTGGCGGGATTCCAACATCAGCTACATAAGGTAAGCGTTTGAGATTTTAATATATGAAAATCTTTGTTTATGATTTCATTAGCTAATGAACCTCTCTAATTTTGTTGATGAGTTCAAATGTCTCTTCTCAAAGTATGGGCTGGTGGTTGATAATGAGATTATAATAACTAGCTGGTATTTAGATAATTATAATAATAATAATTATTATTTTTTCTTTAATAGTATTACTATTATTATTATCACCCATTTCTATATGTGAAGTTTTTCTTTTTTAAATATTTGGCTAATATTTATTAATGGTGTAATGAGCTCTAAAATTTAGATATTTATTGAATCAGAATTTGTTTCACGCTTTTACACTAGAATTTGGACCTGTTTGATTTGAGGATTTTACACCAGAATTTGAACATGTTTCGATTTGATCTATATCTCTATATTTTATCGTGAAGCTATATAATATCAAGATACACACTTTTGAGTTATATTTCATTATGGCACACACATGTATTTAGAGTAAAATTCAAATTTCAAAATGTAGCATTGATGTTTTTGTCTCGCCTTTTTGGCTCAAGATAGCAACGAATAACCCTCTCCAGTTTAGTCGTCGATTCAAATTTCAAAATTAAAAAGGGAAGTCAAACTTTCTTTTTCGATTATTGATGCTTTATTAGGTTTCACAATCTTTTTAGCCATTTTAAATGTATACTGAATTTTTGCAGAGGAAAAAGTCAGAAGAGCAGAGGTAAAAGTCAAACTTTTCTTCTATTAGTCTAATATTAATTTCACAACATTGCAGCTCATTTTCTGCTATACTTTCTGAAAGCTGACGATGATGTTGACAACTAAGATAAATGGAAACAAGGGTCTCCTTGAAGGTTGGTTATACCATTTTATTTATGTATAAGTGTGCTTAATGTAAGTGACTTATCACTGCATTTTTTATGTATTTATAGTAACTTATCACTGCATAATGCAGTACAGACTTCATAATAAAGTGTTTAAAATAGTTTGGCAGGCAACAAAACTGGTAGGTCTTGAATTATGAGGTAACTATGCATTTATAGTCAGTTTTTTATTTTATATGGCTCCAAAGTGTTTCTAGAGTGTGTTTGGATGTAAAAGCGTAATTTTTTGAGCTCCAAAATAGTTAGCTTCTATCTTCTACGGAGATGAAATAACTTCTTTTTTCCTGATTTTATTTTTCCCTATCATGGTTTCATGTGGCATATGTATTGATTTTTTTTATGAATGATTATGTAATCAGATCCGAAGGAAAATATATGTTATTTTACATATGATTTTTTTATTTTTATATGATATGTTGACAGGTTTGTTATATTTCATTTCTTTCTTACATTGCTTCAATTTTGATGTGAGGAATTAATGGTAATTTGTTGGTTTTCAGGTTTCATAGAAACCAACTTAAATGATAGTGAACCAAGCTGCTGGTAATTTTGATTATCTTGATTTTATCCCAAGAGGGATTCACCAGACCCGCGGAGCTAATCAAGAACATGAATGTGTTTGCAAAAAGGAAAGTGTGGATCAACAATGACACAATCTGCATTTGTTGTTACATATAGTAGTTTTATTAATTTGGTGCTAAAATATGTTATGCGAATTGGTTTCTATTTTTTGCATAGTTTAATGTTTGTTGATAATGTTTACAAAAATGCATTGTTGCTGGTGTTTCCCTTTTAGCAATCATGTATTTTTTGCAACATTATTTTTTAATGACAATCTTCTAACTACCTGCTTTATGAAAGTTACGTTTGGGTTCTATAGTTAAATACTTAAATCTATGCCAATTGACTACTGAGAAAATTGACTTTCATGTGTCAAATCAGTTATACTCCATGTCAAATTTGTACTTATGTATCTAATTTATTTATTGTTACATTTTAGATTGTAGTATTTAAATATCAAAAGGATAAAATTCCTTGTTTAATTGTTTAGTTTTGGTCATTTTAATATAAATATAAACGGCTTAGTCTAGCTCTCATATTTTCAATAATCACTTTCAAGTTTTGTTATAATAGGTGCATTCCCATGCGGCATCGTTATCGTTTTGGTCAAGTTTTAATATAAGTGTAAACGGTTTACATTTCGTGCAAGCTAATCTGTCTCCTCCTTAATCATATTTCCACACTTCAATTTCACAATATTTATGGTGTTTTGTTGATTCAGCTTTTTTAGTTTAAACTTCGAACATGTGCTAGAGATTGTGTTTTCAAAAAAGCTTAAAGTTGTAACTTGTTTCACAACCTGAGATAATTGGCATTGGTATATTGCTATGCTAGATTAGATTAATAAAGTGTTGTGTTTTCTGTGGCTAATAAAATTTTCTGTGACTAATAAAATTTTAGAACTGAAACACCTACTTATCAAAAACATTTGATACTTGGTAACCATATCTGTCAAAAATCTATCACTGTTAAATATAATTTGCATAGATAGACCATACTGATGCTAGAAATAAAGAAAACCAAAAAAAGCAATGCATTATATCTTGAAATGAATTATACAATAACAATAAACAATTATAATGTTGTAAAGTGTCGTCTCCGCCGCATCGCGCGGGTCTTCTACTAGTAATATTTAATATATAATCATGTACTTCAGAATTTAGAACCAAACCCTCAAAACAAAATCAAAATTATTGGCTTCAAAACTTTTGCGGTGGCGGGGATGTGAATAAACGAAATCCAAATATTTTAAATTCTAAAAGAGGATTCGCGGTTTTTATTTTTGTTATCGCGCTAAGAATTTTTATATACGGTTTTCTTCATTCTCGCACACACTACCAAGGTATTTGGCATCTTAGGATATCTGGTTTTCATCAATTCATCATCTCCTGACATGTATGTCGCACACAAGAAAGCTATTTCATATCTGGTCTAAGTCTAACACTGTTGTTCGAGTTTTAAACTGTCAATTGTTTTTAGAGGTGAAATGATGGAGCTTTGATCGACCTTCAGTCGACCTAATCAATTGTAGTTCTGCAGTCGACGCCAATCGCACGCATCTGTTCTTCGTATGGTTGTTCTCACAGTCAGCCTTAAATCTAATATTTAGGGTTCTTTCTTCTATGTTCTTCGTATATAGTTTTTTTTACACAAAAAATGATTTGGAGTTCTATCGATGGATAAATGTTACCGCAAATGATAGTTGTTGAGATATTACTTATAACATATGATTGATTGTGAAGTTTTTATGAGATTTCTTATTTGTTATTTGTTGATGTGGAATTTGATCACTGAAAGAGGAAGATATCAATGTTTTGGTACTTTTTGGGGCTTATGCCAGGTTAACTGAACCAGAATGTGGTTCACTGGTTCTCTAGGTCATTCTAATATATATGTTATTTCATTGAATCAGATCCTAAATTGAGGTAACCTGAAGGGGAAGTACTAATTTTTATTGTTAAGTTAGTATGTTAACTAATTTTCCATATGAGTTTGTGACAGTGAGCTATTTTTTTATTTTTTTTTAACTTTTCTATGTGTGTCCTATATTATCTAACCATTCCTGCTCTTCTAAATGAAGTGAGTATACATTATGGAGGATCGTCAAGTTAATAGTATCGGTGGTGGTGTACATATATACTCGTAGTGAAAAGGTAGCTTCAGGGATTCTGGTGGTAAACTACGTACTCAAAGGTCTCATATGTATGTGTTATGATTTTTGCTCTAATTTTCTTATTTTTATCTCTATTTTTTTTTTTGTTTTATTGACAAAGTGGAGATGAGATACCTATGATGGATTCATCAAGGTGCTCAAGAAACATTTTCTAGATTTGTAAGTTATATTTATCTCTTATATGTATTTCATATTAACATTTCTACTCTATGACTCAGTTGGTTTTAATGAAAATCTATTTGGAAGATGACTATGGAGTTAGGAGTTCCATGTTGACTCACTGTTTGTAGTTGTCCTTTTTCATTTCCAACGGTATGATCATACAATGTATTCAACTTGTCAATTTTAATATGCTAACTTATGATCTTATGCAAGACTTGTGTTGTTGGAATAGAAACCCTTAAGACTATCTTGGGTGATTTGTTAAAATGATAATGTTATTCTATTAGCTAAAGTCGGTAAGTTTTTCAGTTAGTACGACCCTTTAGATTCTAGATTTTTTTAAAACCTCATGCAACATTTACATTTATATGGCATAAACATGTTGCAGATAATCCAGGTCAACAACCTGTAATTTTTAACCTTTTGTAATATTTACATATTTTTTATTATTATATGCAACAAATATTTTGAAATGTGCATGACAATAGAGTGAAGGCCATCATCCCTGCTGAATTAACAAGCTTAAAATCGCGACATATATGTAAGTATCACGTTCTTGATTGGGTCATGATGCTCATGACCACTTGTGGAAAATTTCATTTTTTGGGATTCTAATTTTTTTTTATTTGGTTAGGAATCTTTCAACAAAGAACCTTGCAAGTCCTATTCTAATTAATCTGTATTGAATCGGTAACATGGATACGTATAAGTGAGTATATACCTTTGATGTCTTTAACTCATTGTGTTATTGGTGGTTATAAGTGTTTGTTTGTTTTTGTCTACAGTTTCACATAACAAAATTAGTTGTTTGATCCCTTATCTGCTTGGTGATTTGGAACATCTTTTGAAACTGTAAGTCTATTTTTGTAACTTGAGTTCAACAGACCATGCCATTGTCCATTATTACTTAGCCACACATTTTTTTTCATTTTAGAACAACATAAGAAATCTTAGCTTAAATGTATTTACTACTTGTGTTTGGAAACTCAAGTAGTGTCATGCACATTAAGTGATCACTTGATCATTCGTCAATTCGTAATATATCTTTTTTACAATCATCACTTAAAAGTCATCATTTTCTTTCTCTTTGATATTGTTTAGATGAATTGATGGTGAACCAACTTCATTGATAATTTGTTTTACAATGAAGTTAAGATAGTCGTTTTTAAATTGTATGAATAGACCTTACTGATGGGAAGAACGGGAGATTCAAGATAATTTAGAAAGCTGTCAGAAACTAATGAGCATGGTAGCGGGTCAAAGGGGAACAAGAGTGGGAGCAAGCCGAACGAGACGTCAAGGAACAAAAGTGACAAAAATATATTGAAGAATATATGACTAAATTAGCCGATAAGGAACTTTTAGTTGGTTGTGTATGTGTTATTTATATTGACAAGTAATTTTTGTTGTGTATGAAAATATTCTCTTTTTGGTTGTGAATTGTATGACTTTCTAAATTTGATTTGATAAATCATAAATAGGATTCTTATTGGGTTTCTTTTATAAATTTTTAGCATATAATAAAAATTTCTAGCTTTTTAGAATATGATTTTTTTTTTCACATTATATTATTTAAAAAAATATATTAAATAACTTATTTATTTTGTGGGAAGTTTGTCGGTAAATGAGAGTAGAAAGTTTCATATTTTGTATGAAATTTGTCAAAAAACTAAAAGAAAAAGTAAATTAAAGAAAGAGATATTTGTAGGAAATTTGTTGCTAAACTAAAAAAAGAAAATTTAGTTTTGTAGGAAAATTGTCACAAACTAGGTAAAAAAGTAAAAAGAAGTTTTGCAGGAAAATTGTTGGAAGTTTTTCCACCAAAATTTCTTGTAGGTAACTCATTGGAACTTTGGTCACTATTTCCTAGGAAAAATTTTCCTAGCAGGTTTTTTCATACAAACATATTTTTGTAGGAAAATAGTGTGAAAACACGTTTTTGACAAAGTTCCTACAAAAATCCTCGTAGGAGTTTTTTAACTTTTTTGGTAGTGTTAGAACGGTTATCGCAACCCATGCAAGGGTTATTGATTCAAGTCGTTCAATGACACTACTTTGATAGGGTCCTTGTGCCTAATGGCTACTCTCTGCATGGATAGACATCTCATTATTTCACCCTATTTGTTAGGCGGGCTTTCTCTAATGATATTAGTTTACGTTTGATCATGAATCAGCCAAAAACACAAAAACGTCTATTTTTTTTATGTAATCTCTTTTTTTTTTTGAATTATGTAGTTTTTATTACTTGAATCTTGTACTTTAAAATTATTAATTTAGTCTTTTTTTATCGGTGTTTCTCAAGAGTTTTTTTTAAAAGGTAAAAATCAGTGTCGTAAAACTTGGCCTACTCGGCCGAGTACTCGGTCCTGGGCCTTAGACCTAGGCGCTTTTTTCAACTCGGCCAAACTACTCGGAAATGTCTAACTCGGTCAACCTAAGCTAGAACTTGAACTAGTTGGTCTTGGAATCGGACTACTCGGCCTTCGACTCGGGCTACTCGGACGACTCGGCCTTGGAATCAGCCTACTCGGCCAAGTTGGATTTTTGTAGTTTTTCATCGATTTTCATTTTTTTCTCTATATATTTTTAGATTTACATTTTTGAGCGGAGATACCTTGAAAGACGATATTTACATGATTACTATGTCTATAATATTAAAGTATGAATATATCAATTTTTTAAATAGTTTATTTTGAACATGTATTCTTTTGATTTAATATGATATGCACTTTATCTATAATAAATATTAGTATATTGATGATATTTTGACATATATGTAATTTCTTGAAAATTCATTTATTTATAATTTACCATATCCGAGTACTCCTTGAGTACTCTCCACCTAGGCCGAGTACTTGTAACTCCATAGTCAGTCGACCTGGGAGCACCTGAAGACTTTTGCAACCATGGTAAAAAAATGTGAGGTAAATGAAAGTTGTGATGCCATTCATTTTTTATGTGAGTAGGAAATGGTATTTGTGAGATGAAGAAATCCTATTAGTTCAATCATGATAGATGAGGCTAGTTGCAGGTTTCACTCCCTCTTCGGCTCTTCCCCAAGTTAGGCTATTGTCCGCTCTTTAACTTGAAACATGAATATACTGCTCTTAATTAATGACTTATTTCTAATGAGTTAGGTTTAAGTAAGAAGGGAATGATTTAAGACCATTAGATCAATAAAGGAATGTTTACTGGGGATCATAAAACGCCACAAGTGTTTCTCAGTTCTCACTTTTTTTATTGTTCCCCAACATTTAAGTTAAAGGAAGAGTTTACATCATAGGTGAAAAAGTCGTTAGAGGATATTTTGGTAATAATCACTTCTGTTTACTTTTTTTCATATTCCTTATTTTCTTTTAAATATTCATAACTTTTATATATGACATTATTTAAAAAAAATATATACTATAAGAATGAAAGGTCTTTTTATCTTAAAAAAAAGTTTCCCGAGTGGCCCTACTGATTTACGTGCAAGTAAGTTTCACGAGTGGAAGGTGAGGATCGAGATTGAGTTTATTCATGACATTTACGTACTATTTCTTTGGCGGAAGAGTAAAATTGATACAAGATATGTGGTTTGATGTATAACAAATTAATTAATGTGTTTGAACTAAATCTTGATTCCCACTTTAACATGACGATCCTTTATAAGTCTGTTTGATGTATAATGAATTAATGATACGAAGATGAATTCAGCAGCCCAAGACCCCAAAAAGTCAGCCCAAGACCCCAATATCAGAATGAGCCCAATGGCTAAAACTGGGCCTAAGGCCACCGATGACATTCTCGATCCAGTAGCATTCAAGTGATGAACAAGTCAAATTAGAATAGATATATTATTATTTGTCACATTAACATTAAGTTAGTGGGAAGATTAGTTTTTCTCACAATGCATGATCTCCTCTTACCCTATGTTCTCCAAATATATTACATATAATTTAAGATTGCAGTTTATATTTAAATCATTGTAATTTCCTTTGAATGATAAAAAAGAAGAAAATTGTCTCAAGTTATTGTTTTATTTACTTTCATTTGTTTGAAGATCTACCCACTTTAAGGATTACCCTATCATATAACTTACACCGCTTTAATTGTGTTTGAAGTGAATCTTGATTCCCACTTTAATTGTGTTTGATGTATAATTTACACCGCTTCAACTAAGTCTGTTTGTGAAATATTCTGTGTGTGTTAGATTATATACATACTTAAATTTTGCTATTAATTTTAACCTATATATACAAAAGAAAATTTCTAACTTTAATATGTTTACACTTACTTTCCAGCTTTCCGATAAAATTTGTCATGGATTACAAATGTATTAAACAAGATTTAATACTGATTTTTTATTTGTGTAACACAACAATTTGGTATTATGTCGCATTTGTTTCATTCTTGCGTTTGCATGTCACTTGTATCTTTTACAGGTATATATATATAATAGTATCGTCTCTTTTATTTACTTCACATTGTCGTTTATTAAACCACATAAGAACTTCGATCTACTTTTATTTTAAGTTGTATCTGTTATTTAGTTTATGTGGTATATAAGTCTGTAATCTAATAAAAATAAAAAATACCTTATTACACAATTTGAAAAAAGAAAAAACATCTGTACGACTATGTTGATCAATAATTGAAAAGGTTGACTTGATTTATGGCTACTATAAACGATACGACTATTTTGATCAATAATTGAAAAGACTTGATCTCTATAACAAGTGGTATAGTTATCGTCAAACGTATATTAATATATTATATGAAAAACCTTATTAAGTTACTATAAAAAAGTGTATGTAAAGTTTTTTAAACCGCAACAAGGAACAATGACGGATTCAGGTAATTTTTTTAATGGGTTCACTGTTTCTAAATGCTCTAATTTTATAGAGATGAACATAAAAAAATCCGTTTCGGCTTGACGATTGGGTTCTGTAAGGTTCATCACATAAATAACAATGTTATACAGTAACAAAAGTACAAAACCTTAAATTAATTCAGAGATACCTGGATGTCGGGTTTGCTACCACAAATTGTTTTAACATATGGTTTCCAAACGCACGAGATAATGCTAAAACGCCTCCAAGTCTATATGTGCCTAATCAACATTAAAATGAGAAGATGGTAAAAGGGTCGTATATATTTAAAAACCAAAGTAGTTTCACCAATATAGACACCCATTACAATAGTAGCTAGTTTTCAAAGCTTGGCCATAGGGGTTTCCTATAAAAGCAATAGTCATTTCAACCAATTTTATCAATGACCAAGTGAAAATAGGGGATGACTATGATAGAAACAAAGTTTTTCGTAAAATTATTAGAAAACAAAGTGATATTATAATTAATAAAGTACTATTATAATATCTTTTATTTTTTTTTATAAAAATGTGAGATGCAAAATGATAGTATAAATAATAAGGTGCTATTGTAATATTTTCATATATTTGTATATAGAACATAACTTTTATTAATAGCATTTTGTTATTTATAAATATTTTTTTTGTAAACATTATGAGATCCAAAGTGATAATATTAATAACAAGGTGTTATTTTAACATTTTCATAATGCTATGTAGGGTGTGCACGGTTCGGTTCGGTTTTTGGTTATTGTCTAAAACCGTAACCGTAACCGAAAAATTCGGTTATTAGTTTTTAATAACCTTTCGGTTTCGGTTTTTCGGTTATATTATCGGTTTCGGTT
>WOUH02007609.1:0-17645 GCA_009936405.2 Stevia rebaudiana
TTACATATTTACCCATTTCATTAAAACTAAATTATTAAAAGACTATTTTACCCTTTTGTTTATTAATGAATTTATTTACATATTTCCCTTACTAATCATATATATTGCCCTACTTTAGATATGAATTATCAATAACTTAAAGAACGTGTTTGGAATTGCATATTAAAACTGTTTATCTGTTTATTTCATTCTGAAATATGCAGTTTAAAAGAAGAAATACAAAATTGATTATTCAAAACAAGTTATTTCACCCATAGATAACCAGTAATACTACTGTGAGCTTAACAAAACCAAACACCTTCAAATAATCAGCTTATTGTTAATCAGCATTAGCAATTTCAAAATTTGCTTATTCAAATAGGTATTTGGATAAACAAAATCTCAAAAAACCCTAAAACAGCTTCTTGTTGTATCAAAAAGCAACATCATATAAATTGTAAATCAAACCATATGTTCGTCCCTCTTAAAGGCAATCAAATGAGTATCAGCTTATTGTTAATTTCCTCTATCAAAAATCATAAATTGATTGCTTGCAAGTTTCTATTATATATATAACAAATAGTAAAACAAAATAAAATCAGATCTACGATGACAACATGAAGAATAATTAGTTCTATGAACATCAACAACACACACTTGATACTCTAATCAATCAACGCAAGATAGAATTGAAAAACATACATATTGTATTGTAAACTAGAACTGATATTAGTATAAGGGAATAGGAACCCTAACCCGTTCACTGATGAAAGCACCGACGATGACGAAAGTGACGCAGACAGAATTCCGGCACTCAGCAGTACTCACTGTAATTGTTGTTAGAATCGGCGGTGAAATGCCAGTGGTTTTTCGGTGAGTAGGGTTACCGACGATGCTTTTTGTTCGTGTGAATTCAGGGTAACTCAGATCATATCCGGTTTGATTTCTAAACCCGTTGAATATGACTATTCCTCGTTAGCAAGCCGAGACTATTTGACTCATTATTAGCAGGCTAAGCAGCGATGATGGAGCAGCCGGAGCAACTACGACGGAGGAGTAGTTGACGGTGGGCTGAGTAGTCGTGAATAATAGTGGTTCTAATCATGTAATTTAACCAATATAAGATGGGTAGATTGGGTATTTTATGAGAATTGGGGATATATGTAATTGTGGTTTACAATTGGGGAAATATGTTATTAGAGTTCTTAACAAGGGTATATATGATAATATCCCTATTTTAAATGGTCCGATAAACCATGGACTCAATTTTCCACATTTTCTGAATCTAATGGTTCCTTTCCAATGAGATACCTTTAACATCACAAATTCCCCGACTTGAAACCCAATAGGTTTTCTTCTTTTATCAGCATAGGACTTCTGATGATCATGTGCGGCTTTCATATGAGTCTTTATTTGTTCTAACTGTTCAATGGCATTTTTAAGCACTTCCAAATTTCCTAACTCTTTTTTACCAACATCACCCCAACATACTGGATTTACATCTTCTTCCATATAACATATCGTATGGCGGCATGCGTATACTCGAATGATAACTGTTGTTACAAGAGAATTCTGCCAATGGTAGGTGTTGGTCCCAACTACATTCAAAGTCAATAATATAAGCACGTAGCATGTCTTCCAATGTCTGAATTGTCCTTTCACTCTGACCATCTGTCTAAGGATGATATGTTGTGCTTATAACCAATGTCGTTCCTATTTGCTCATTAAATCATTTCTAGAATCTTGACGTAAATCTCGTGTCTCTGTCAGACACAATGGATATCGGCACTTCATTCCGTACCACTATCTCCTTTATAAAAAATTATGCCAACGTATTAGATGTATAGTACTCACTTATCGAAAGAAAGTATTAGTCCCGTATCCGATTCTAACAGCGTGATATCAAATAAATAATTCGTTTTGTGCGGAATACAAACGAACACAATAAGATCAAACAAGAACAAGATGAAAAATGATTAACTAACATTGCACTCGATCTCTGAAGGATCGACTGGTACAACGAAACCGTTCGCCAAGAACAATGAGAACTTACACAATTATTATTAACGACTTAACTATCTAATCGACTAAGTCTCGGTTTATATATTCCACCGATTACAAAAGCCCATTACTATCAATAACAAACTGATCCCTACGAAGCCCACCATTAACCTTTGAGACTATTGTTCTCCGGAACCATTACCATCGAGAGGATCACCATCGAGAGGATTGCCACCATCGTGAGGACTCGGAATGCACAACCATTATATGTACCCAACAATCTCCCCCTATGGTTGTGCTTCTCTTTCTTTAGCCTTTTCAACGTTTCGTTGGAGAACCATCGCTTCACACTGTCGTTTGATCTCATCTTCAATCGCTGGATCATTTGGATCAAAAACCTGTACCTCAGTATCAACTGCGCCTTCTCCACCAGCCCACGCTTTATTCTTGATTGCAGCCAAAAGGGTTCTCGTAAAATCACTGTCAAACGAATTCGCCATGACCGACTTAGGCCCATTACACCACTTCCTTGGCATTACAGTTAACCGTGCCCATCAGTCCCTTTTTCTCGGGCAGTACTCCTTTCTTTGAACATTGTTGTAATCTATACATATGATAGACACTAATTTAAATAGCAACTTGGTACTTAACACTTAGGTTCGTTTGTTTGGGCATACTTACCGTTAAGTTAGCAATTATAGGTTAGTTTCTTTTCTTTTATACCTTTTTCACTTTTATTTAATGTATTTCATTAAAATTATAATCAATATTATTTAATATCTCTTTCCTCTTAGTTAGGCACACTTGAATCTCAATCATTGGTGAAATAACTCTATGGCCAAACTACTGATATCATTGTTTGTAAGCAAAATTGTATTTTTAGTGTCCAACACCTATAACCCATATATTTATTATAAATTATTCCTTCATATGTCCAAGCCAAAAGAAGCACAAACACAAATAGGTCGTCCAAACAAAATTAAAACACAGAATTGTGGTATATGCACGATATATGTATCTAGTCCAGCATTTGACAATCAAGTTTCTAAACACAAGATACGTAGTTGAAGCATGGAAGACCCCGAGTCGACAAAAAAAAAATTTCAAAATTACAAATTTAAGAGCGGTCTATGATCGGCATGGCATACTTTAGGTAACCTTCCTCCGCTTTGTTTTTTGTGTCTTTAAGTTTAAGGGTTACTTAAAACTGAGTTTATTCCCAAGTCCCAAGACAAGAACCAAAAGACATAAAAAGTGGATATCAGACAATAACAAATATTATGCTATGTTCCATCCAAAGACATTGAAGTTCCAGCAATGGTGACCAGAGACGATGAGCGGAGGTATAGAGTTAAGTAGTGACCAGAGATGAGGAAGGGGTTGGAAATTTTTATTTTATTTAATTTTTTACTTTCTTAACTATTAAGGGTAAAATGGTCATCTAAAAAAACGAACGACCAGAATCAACGTCCATCCATTTCAAGATAATGACCATGTAAAGAGTAGGCCAGAATCAACGTCCATCCATTTCAAAATTATGACTATGTAAATAGTAGGCGTAGGGAGCAATTTTATTAAATGCCAGAAGTAAATTCAACCATACTACAAATCATCCATGTAATTTACTCTAAAACATATTACTAATTTTAAAGAAAATCATAAGATATTTTAAAATGGAACGGAGAGCTGCGTCACACAAAATATAAATTAAAGTTAAAACAAGTTGTTATGACGATAATAGACAAGTTTGGCGGAAACTTAAAGTTAGTGACATGTGACATTTTCTACAAGTAGTACAAGTATATTTCAGTATTTCAATATTAAGTGATAATAAATCACCCACAACACGTGGTATTTTTAACGCCATTAACAGCAAATGACAAATAATCACATTTGACAATTATAGCCATTAACGGTCAATTTCAATGTCAATGTCAAGATCAACCATGTTGTGATGATTGGCCCCATATAAATAGAACAATTTTTGGTCTACTTTTTTTATGATTTCTTGTCTTTTCCATTTTTGTATCTCTAATAGCATTTACATTATAGGATTTAAAAATTATATAAGTGATTTCTTTATATTATAAAAAATGGTTAAAAATGGTTTTGAGAAGAGAAATATAAAGATACTTATGAAACCAGTAAATAAAAAGAAACATTGTTTATTAAATTAATTGAAGAGAGAAAAAAAGTAATAATAAAGGTATAAAAACTATTATTTAACTGAATATGAGAGAGAAAAGTACGATAAAAGTATAGAAAAATTATTATTTAATTGAATAAGATAAAGAAAAAGTAGTTATTTTTAGTGAATTATAGAGATAAATATAGAGACTCTAATGTGAATGCTCTAAATTACTTTAATTTAATCTAAAATCCATTATCCAACTTGGGCATGAACCAAATCAACCCAAATAACTTACAAATTTTACCCATATTTTATGGAATGTGCTAGGTTTACCAAATATATAATTTCCAAGATTCATAGTTCTGAAACATTTTTTGTACATGAGTTATGGTAGGGTATGATACAAGAATAATCATTAAAGTTATACTACTTTTTTAGCAACTCAAAATTGACCTGCTCGAATGTCTCTATCGACTCTTTCTGCATTAAATGTCCCAGGAAGTTCTCTGAAATCTTCATTAAAGATGGAATACGCGCTGCAAAAACCACAACCATTTACTTATATTATAAACAGGTCCATTTGACGTTATTATTGCTCATGGTTTATGACACATTGACACGTACCTCATATCACCTTGCTCGCGCTTTCCAAGATTCAAAAAGATAATAGCAAACCCGGTTGCAAGTATCTACATATATATGTATGTGTACTGTCAATGTTAATGCATAGAACCTATTGGAATGTTAATGTAGTGAAATATTTATATTTATTTATATAAAATAAAATGTCTTAAAAGTTGAAAAATTTGTGAAACTTACAAATAAAGGTCCAACATCCCATTTGTGTGCAATAGGTGCCAAGATAAACCACATGATAATTAAAGCCCATGCTTTTAGGCTGAGAGAGAAGATTGGCATCAGAAGCATATCTATTTAACAAAAATAAAGAAAATTAATATCATTAATTTTTTAGTTGTAAATCTGAATTTTTGTTGTGCACATGCTTACTGGGTATCTTCAGTTTATCATGTAGAATAATAAAGAGCCTCCTCTTCCATCTACTGTTTAGTTCTGGGACCATAAACTTCTACAATTTTGGAGGGAAATTTATTCAATAACAATTACATACTGCTGTAAAATAAAAAAATATTTAAAAAAAAATGAAATCTTACCAGCTCTTCATCATCATCATCAATTCCATTCTGAATATGTTTAGCTGGAGGTTTTGGTTTAACAGCAACTATAAGTGTATCTGTAATATATAATACAAAAAACCCAACTATAAGAATTTTTTGAATCTGAAGCAACCAGCAACGAGATATCAAACTAAAAGGATTCGAAACATGAAACTTTCTTTATGTTACTTGTGACTCTTATAGAATGATCCAGTTACACCAGTGTCGTGAAAGTATAAATATTTGCAAGGAGATCTAACGGTTGACTTTAACAAACTAAGTGAGGAAATGGTTTCTTCCTCATAATTTTAACCTATTATTTGTTTAAATATAATCAAGGCCGTAGATGCAAATAGACTAACAATTTGGAAGAATAAATATACCTCCATTGTTGAAATGAACAGATACATCATCGCCATATTTACTGTCATGTAACACATTTCCTTGCAAAACTAGACTCAAATTTTCCAATGGCGTACGCCCATTTCCAGCGATCAATTTTCTTAAATCACGCACCTATGCACATTTGGTCAAGGAACATTAAAACATATCAAGAAAATATATACAGCAAGGTTCACTTAAGAACCACAAAAACGGTAGAAATCATTGTACATGTGCCTATTTTTTATACTAAAGTGAAAAGAAAACGAGAGGGGTAAAATGGGTTATTAACCCAGCCTCAGCCCGCTAACTTACTTCCTATAATCCACCCATCCTCTTCAATTCTATAATCTCTCTTACGAGTGAACACTTAAATTAAAAAGCAAGTATAAACACATATGAGTAAACACTTACACATATCAAGGTTTAAAAGAACGGAATCGCGCCTCGAGGCGTTTTCACTCTGCCTCACGAGGCGTACGCATCGAGGCGAATTAAGGCGTAAGTCAGAGGCGGAAGTAATAAATAAATATAAAAATTATATATCTTATAAAATATAATACTAAACATCAATTAAACAACATATATATTAGTATTTAACAGCATATATATTCATGTTAGTATTTAACATCATATATATTCATGTTAATTCATATTAGTAACAGGCTAACAGCATACATATTCATGTTAATTCATGTTAGTAACAGCATATATATTCATGTTAGTATTTAACAAATATGAACATATCAGAAGAATAGAAGATCAGTAACAACCTAACAGGTAAATAAGAAAACTAATGAAAAGCAAAATCAGAAGAATAAGAAAACCTGGTGGCTATGGTGCTGCAATGAAAACTTGTTCTATTCGTCGGTGGTGGTTTTTTTTTTTTTTTTTTTTTTTTTTTGTTGATAGGCATCAAGGAAATTAGGTTATATAAACATGCACATGAACTTTATTATATTTTTAATAAAAATGCACATGTGTATGTATGTTTGCTTAGCTATTAATTTGTTTATTTATATAGCTTAATGTTTTGTTTTACAAGTTGTCCAAATGGGGTGGTGTGACGAAGATCATGAAAATCAAATAGAAAGATAATGTAGTCTCATGAATTTCTCATTTTTCCACTGTCTTTTGTGAAATAAGATTGAAAAATTCCATTACAAGAAGATTGATAAAACAATTGCTGTTAGTAAGTGTGTCGTGTGTAATTCTGATGAAAAATAAAATACTTTTTTTATCACAAGAGTTTGTCCAGCAATCATCACTCAGCATATGCAATTTGACAATTGAGTATCTACTACTGCGTCAGGAGCAACTTGATTAGGCAAACTCTTATTCGCTTTGTAAATTTAGAAGTAAAAGAATGCAACTCAATCAGAAAAATTTATGTTGTTCGAGTTCCTTAAAAAAAATTAATCCACAAATGGAGTATTCAATGCCCATACAGAAGTAATCGAGATTTGAGGTTACTAAGAAGCCTTGTGTGTGGCATAAAGCTGTTAATTATTTATTTTTTTAGATATTTTTTAGATGACCATTTGACTTAACATTCTAGTGGAATGAATGTCATTTGGGGGATATCCCAAAATGGTACTGAGGTTACAAGTGATCATGAGTATGCAAAATTGTAAAAGTAACAGTTCTCCTGGAGGTTACAAGTGGCATGGAAAAGCCAGAGCTGATTCAGTTATGACAGAAATCAAGTGCCACTGTCGTTTCTTAAGTTTAAGTTGCTGTCATGAGATACTAAAAGATATAAATCTACTGGAGTCAAAAGCAGTGGCAAAAGATCAATATGACAAGATTCTTGGTCATTGATGAAGTAAAAAATATGGAGTTTAACTTTATTTGTAATTTAAACATAACTCATACGTTAAGGGTAATCTAAATACCGTCAAAAGCTCAACAATATAAAAAAAAAATTTAGGTCCTATTGAAGGATAAGGGGTTATTAAATCATATGGTTGGTGTAGTTTTCAGTTGAATATCAAAACAATGTATTGGGGATTTGAGTTTGAGATGTATAATATGTTGATTAAAGTCTAATGTAGCTCTATGTTCTCAACCCTCCAAAACATGTTTTGAAAAGGAAAATAGTATGCCCTTTTCTAAGGCTTTCTTCAACTACTTTAATCTAACTACATTATCATATCAAGTTACCCTCAAAATTGGTTTTCAGAACCATTAACTTAGGTTAAAATGGATTCATACAAGCTAATCCGACTAGGTTATCTGAATTCTGAAACATGTTCGCATGCATCATCAATACAATTTGCTACTGTTTTCAATCAGAATCATTAACAGATTCGACGTATTTATCATAATGACTACAGAATTGGCAGTTGCTGACATAAATTAACACGAATTACAATATGTAGAGATGAGATTCATACTTTGATCGGAGAATGGACATCCAGGGAAGACGGAAGAGAAGGACCGATCATTCTGAGGGTTATTCGCACCGTTTTTTCAACTCCGGTGCCAGAATTGCTCTTCATCTCGCTCATCGTTCACCGGTGGCAGCAACAGATCACACGCACAAGCGTCGTTCGGTTCTATTCGTCGTTTTATTTATACCCTTTTGATTACTCGATGACTTCTACCGACTGAAACATTCTGACTTCCTTTGAGTTTTGAAGTTTGACAAAGTAACCCCTTGAATTTATTTTCGTACTTCTCAACTTCAAAATAAATTCGAGTTTTTTTCTTACAAAATAATAGTTTAGAGTTAATTACATAGATGGTATATGCACTTTGGAAAATCTAATAAGGTTGAATAGGTTAAAAGCAACGGATTTGATTTTATATCTTTAGTTTTGTAATATTTCTGGTAATAAAGCTAATTTATAGTCTAGTGGTATCCTCTTGACTTTTCTTTTGAGAGGTCATAGGCTCGAGTATCACCTTAAGCAATATGATCCAAATTAAGTATATCGGATAACAAAAGATTACAATAAAATAACCAAAATATCATTTGACTAATCACCCTTTAATTTGACTAGTCAACATGTCAAAGAATATTGTGATCAATTAAGAAGAAAGTTCATAGAGTTAGTTTAATCTTCAAACTAGCTAAAAATATTGTGATCATTTCACTATAGTTTAAGAAGAAAGTTCATAGAGTTAGTTTATTATTCAAATTCGTCACAAAATAAAAATAAAAAAAGCTTAAAACCTATATTTATTATTTTCAGCTATTGCTATCGAAACATATTACTTTTCCAAACCATAACAACCATATATCTATTATCTCATAAATTAATCATTCCTTAAAGATATAACACACACTCTTAGTGATATTCAATAATGTTAGGGTTAAGTCATCCGACCAATTAATTTATAGATAGAGTGCTTTTTAAGTTACTTGTAACTGACTATGAAACAAACCATTAGTAGAAACGCTCGAGCCATGTTTAAAGAAAAATGTCATCTCTGTTATTAGTTTTCGTTTCTATAATGATATTTTTTAAACTCTTTTATTTAACACTTTTTTAGACTTGTCATTTAAACTTTATAAAAATATATATATAATATCATCAATAAGAAACACACACAACTCAGCTGGTTTGAGTTTGAACATACGCCACTAACTCATAACAAAGATTAAAGCAAAATCCACCCCTACGGCCTGCCTATGATCATATGAAACATTTCTTTCAAAAATTATGCTACAAAGATAGAAAGTCTGACACTGAATATGCAAAAACAAAGATCAAGGTGCAGAAATGGCACGTGCTACAACCAAAGGAATCACAACAGTCAAATGATATGAGATGTTCTTATTTGTAGCAATACGTGAATGAGAAGATATCATCCGGTATCAACAGAAGACTACAACTCACGAGCACCAGAATTTTATGTTTTGCCAAACATCACATATCAGCTACTGACCACAGGTAGGCTTCTCTTTCTGTAGCTTGTTTCTCGTTTTGTCTGTTAAACATCTGCTTCTCAAACCCTACAAGCACCCATCATTAAATATATAAATGTCTAAAATTGAATAAAAATATATATGTTCTCATTCTGTTGTATTTATCATTGGGGGGAGCTTTTAAATACTTTTTGTTCTAAAAAGGTAAAAAAACTCAACTGCCAAAAGCTGAACACAGAGGCATTCAATTAATCTAACAAAAATAGTCTTCTTCATTATTCAATGACCGATGTTAATTCTACCATGTCAAAGTTTATTAAACTGTCTTTTCTGTATGCAACCTTCAACATCGCTTCAGACAAATCTATCCAATCAATATACTAATGCTATTTTCTCCAAATCATACTAAAACATTAAAGAAATAGTATAAACTATCTCATTTTGACATGTTGACACCCCCACCCCCAACCCACAACAGACACACACAAAATAAATAAAATAATTAAGCAAATAGATAAGAAGTGTTGGCAATATGGAAAAAATGTTTTTAAAGATGATAAAAATGAAAAGTTTTTTTTTATCAATTTTGAGCCATCTGGTATAACCATCATCTGATCTGTTTTCAACTGCGCATGGCTAATAATCTGTTCGTATAAAAATTAATCAATTCTTTTCTAAAAAATGGGACGTAGGTACATCAAGGTGTTTTCAAGGGGATTATGACTTCATGTGGAACACAATAATCTAAAAATCTTGAAAAAAAAAGTCAACCATCTGAATGAGCAAAAAAGACCAAATTCAAAGTTAAAAAACAGACTTACCGGTACTACGATCAACACCGTCCCAATGTCGTCCTGGTTTGATACCATAGCGGTTTGGTGCAGCATCTAACCCCCTTTTCAACCAACTGTGTTTAGGAATCTGTTGAGGAACTATAAATCCAGATTCTTTCATCCTCTCATTGTCTCCTATATCTGGAAGAACCACTTCAGAATGTTTCTTCTGAAAATTTAGATAAAAACAAGTCAATGATAAAAAAAAAACAAAAAACAAAAAAAAAAAAAAACTGTATAAAATTTGTGGCATAATTACTAGAGGTGCCAATATAGATTCTTGTCAAAACACGCAGCTTATGTTGGAATATGAATACAAAAAAATTATATTGATTCAGTAACAATATCAATCTTTCTGAATAAAATAACATACATGGTTGTATTCATTAAAAAACACCCACATTTTAATTCATTTAACCTTTTCTTTGAAACTACTATTTTTTAATCTGTTAGAGATGAAACATAAAAAGAGTTTGCAACCCATTCATAAATTGCAACCTCTAGTCACACAAAGATGTCTGATTAACATAAATACCTTCACTAGATGTGCCATTGGATCACCCCATCTCACTGCATCCTTCAGGATATTGTTAAGATCCTCATCATCTCTGAAAACAAAAGATACATCCACATGTAAGATTAAAAATAATTAATTTTCTATTTATTGTTTTTAGTTCACATTGGATATTTACAATTGTCAGAAAATAAATGGAGATTTACCTAGTCCTTGCAAATGGTTTCGCCTTCTCAAGTTCTAATTCCTGCAATCTTGCCTCCGCTTCCCGCTTTTGAGCCAGACCTTTGCCCCATTCCAATTTTATTTCCTGTTCAAAAACATTATTCATTAAGATTTATATTTAAGTATTATTTTCAATGGAATATAAACCACCAAAATTGTAATATTTCATAAAAATCCTAAAGCATTTAAAGGTTGTATGCTTTAGAAATAGACTTAAAATGACTTTTAACCCGTTCGACCCCTTTCCTTATTAGCTGCAACTTTTTTATTTTACCCATTTGGCATGTTAGAGTTAAAACATAATCTAAAATAAACTATTCATAAGTAAATACGTTAAAATTGCCACATGACCACATCTACTTATTTAGATTAACCATGCATCATCTTGAATACTTTGTGGTGTCAAAAGTGTTTTTCTTTTTGATTCTTGAATTTGAATACACACACACATTTGGCAACTACAAATATAGCTTTGGCTAACAAAGGATGCAAGGTTTGCCATAAATGAGTTCATGTAAGATAGTGAGTCATACACTGATGATGACAGTGAGGGCATTTAAGACATTTTATATGCACAAATTAATAATTTTAGGAAATTGAAGTAGCATCAGAACAAAGAGTACAGTACCTTTGGCTTCTCATCTTTCTTTTGAAGTGATTTAATCTCCTCCTTTGACAAACGTGCCCCTGCAAAGATCCCAAATTTAAAGCACATTATATTCAACAAGATATACTTAAATTATAAAAAAATAAAAGCCAGCAGAAATTTCAAACCAACCAGTTTTCTTGTCACGTCGTATGCCTTCAGCATCTCGACCACTTATAGAAGGATCCATTTTTTGAAACCTACAAGCAATTTAAGTAGTTAAGTAACAGCATACTCTTAATCAGCCCACTATATAAACAAATTAATTATTGAAAAAACATCTAGATTATTACCTCAACCATTCTTCCTTCTTTGTTTTAGTAATTTCTTCTTTTATATCTTTACCACTAACTAACCCAGTTTTCCGTTCTGATTCCTTCGCGGTTTTTCTGGGTGGAGAAAGATCAGAAGCTGAAACTGATTGTTGCCGGCGCGTATCATCTCTCTTTCTCCTAGGTGGAGAAAGATCCACATGTGGGCCCGATCTATGACGACCCCGCGCTCGAGGAGGTGAAAGATCAGGATCTGAGTTACGTTCGGGAGACGGTGAATCAAAACGAGCCCTTCCCTTGCGAGGAGGTGACATGTCAGCATCATGGCGGCGGGGTGGTGGTGATCTGGATTCCTTATGGTGGCGGCGTGGTGGTGACATGTCATCATCATCTCGTACTGGAGAAGGTGAATCAACACGACGTCGTAGTTTACGAGGAGGTGACATGTCAGTATTATGGCGGCGGTGTGGTGGTGATCTAGATTCCCTATGGCGGCGGCGCGGTGGTGACATGTCATCAGCATTTGGTTCAGGGGAAGGTGAATCGTAGCGAACCCTTCGTAAACGAGGAGGTGACATGTCAGAACCTAGTTCAAGTCTAGGTGATGACGTGTCAGTGTGGGCCTTACCTTTACGCGGTGGCGAGATATCGGAATCCATGTCATTTGATGTTAAGTTTTTAGCATTATCAGAAACAGAAACCCAACCGCTTCCATCCTCAGATATGACACCAAAAGGGCGTCGCGCTTTAAGTAGTTCTAATCTTTTCATTCGTTTGACTTCAATATCTTCATCAACTTGTGGCTTCTCTTCATCTGTATAACAAAAGTAATTATATATTCTTGAAATAAAATCAGTGCTAACATAATTCAACTAATTAAAATTTTATTTGTACCTTGTGACTCCTCATCTTCTTCTTCTAGCTGAACTGGCTTTTGCCAAACAGGATCCTCATCAACAACAAGAACACCATTCATACCAGACTTAGTTTTGTTCTTGTCTTTTTTCTTCTTTTTCTTTTTTTTCTCCTCGACATCATGACTTTCATATCTTTTTAAATATTCTTTGAGTGAACTTGACCCTGATGATGGAGCTACCATGATTCTTGTTCAAAATCTGCTTCCAATAAACATTAATTTTGTTAGTATGTGCACACAATAAGGTTCAATTTATATAAATCATGCATAAGCCTACAAGGTGCAAAATTCCACTAAGAATTTACCTAAAACAGATGTATTATAAATAAAAAAAGATCAAATAAGTCAGGGAGGTATTTATCCAGGTAGATTCAAGTAAACCATTTGCTTAACAAACAAATATAAGTATATTAAAGGAGTTAAATTAATTTACTTTTCCTAACTTGAAAGTTAATGGGAAAAAAGGAGTCAGACAAAGATACAAATGCTTCAACATTAGTGATCCTTAATCCTTATCATTGTGCAAGAAATATATAGTGGACAACATTAAGTCCTTTAGAAAATAATGATTGTCTCAAATTTAAGCAAGTGATTATTTTCTGTAGATGACAAGCTATAAGCTATGTATGGCTGTAGTAGCTTTAAAATTAAGTTTAAGCGCAGATAAAATTTTAAATTCTCATTGGAATTGCTTTCTGATTAGGTTCTTATTTGTAAATCATAAACCATCAAATTGGGTGGTTATACAGGTTCTCAACAGGGATACTACTAATAGTAATGTCACAGTTGAGCTTTTGGCTCAAATATATTATTAAGACACAGAGAAATTTCAAGATTGACAAATTCAGAGTCTACAGCAGCTCCAGTAACCCTACTTCCAATTTCATCTGCATCCTTTTTTGTAACTCAATTGTGAACAACAATTACAAATCAATTTGGAACAATAAATGCATACATGTTTACTTAATTTAACTGATAGCCTAATTCAACACATAACTAATTAGTGTGGAACTAGTTTGTTTTGGTTTTTTGTCTAGTTTGGTGTTTGTTTGGTTTACATATGTGGGGAATGCCCCATATATGAATTAGTGTGGAACTCTTCCTCACTACTTGTACTACATTGACGGTTGACTTTTATATAGAATCACCGGGGTAACCCTTTACCCAAAAAATAAATAAATAAATAAATAAAACACATAACTAATTCACAGCTTAACAATGTCATAGTGAATGCATACATTTACATTCCAAACACAACTGAAACACACACAAAACATCAAAATCATCGATTACCATATGCCAACATTAGAAAGAAAAAGAAATAAAGCTGGAGAAGCAAATCAGAGAAAAAGAACTGAGAATTTGATTATTGATAAGCAAACGCATAAGTCTAATCTTGCACTATGAATTTATCAAACTTGTGATAAATCTAAAACAGCCAACCAGGTAGAGGAATTATGGCAGCAAATATGGCGATGTCGAATGGAAGAAAAGTGAATCAGGAGATTTAATTAGGGCTACTTAATTGACCAATTGCATCAAATCGATGGGGGTATCAAAGTGATTAGAACGATATTGCATACGTTTTCCAATATAAACATATTTGAAAGGTAACCTAGTTTTATTAGGTATTGCTAATTACAGAATTTGCTGGTTCACCCAAAATATATAGAGACATTAATCAGGCCCATAGGAAAATCCAGAAAAAAGGACGGTAACACAGGCAAAGTAAACGGAAAAACAAACCTGTAGGTAAGCTAGCAGCACCTGAAAACAACCGAAATCGACAACGAAAAAGATGAAGACCAAAGAAGACGAAGCCACTTAGGTGTGAAACCACAACAAGAATAAGGATGCGCAAGGCAGTGTTTTAATTGACCGGTCGGTTGACAGAAAAAGAAAAACAATGAAAAAAAAAACTGAAACCGGCGAAGGTAAAGATGAGAAAGCAAAAGATGTATCTAAACAAACGTATAAAATTCTGGATTCAACTTAGAACCTCTCGACTATTGGTCATCTAAATATACCAAAAAGTTAAGCAAAATAGACTTGATCTGAATACAAACCAAATAACCTTTTGAAAAAAAATGGTTAATTAACTCACAGACAATGTCCTACTTTTGTGATTTGGATTCATCATTCAAGGAAGATGCATTGTTCAGAGAAACGAATCCATAAATTATTCTCTGCTGCAATGTCTCCAATTATGATCCAAAGTTCAGCAATATATGATCCAAAGTTCAGCAATATATGATCCAAAGTTAAGCAACATATGATGTTCAAACGTAAAAATTGTTTTTTATGATCCAAATTCTTATTGGAAACATGTGTCTCATAAGACCAACAAACAATTAACCAAACACGTTGATATGGCAAACTCTTAAAAAACTAATTTACTGTAACCAATAAAACGGTCGAAGCAAAATTCTGGATTCAAACCAATTCACTGAAGCAAAAAATTCTGGATAAAAAAGCTAAACGACATCATGAAAATTCTAGATTAAAAGCAAAATTCTAAACGAATTCATGAAATCATGAAAAAAAGCAAAAATTCTGGATAAAAATTCTGAACGAATTCATGAAACTTTAAAATCATGAAAAAAGCTAAACGAATTCATGAAATCATGAAAAAACTTAAACGAATTCATGAAAAAAGCAAACATTCTGGATAAAATTTCATGTATATTCATGTAAATCAGAGCATGAAGCTTGCCTAGGGTTTAAAAAAGCTAACGAATTCATGAAATCACTGAAAGCTTACCTGGAGACGATGGCCGGTGGAGATGAAGAAGACGACCGCCGTCAGTCGCGGTGGTGGCGACGGGGTGAAGGAGCGACGGAAGAGGGGGGGTTGGTTGAACGCGAACAACAAACGCTCAGCAGTCAGCCAGCAGATTAAAAGCTCTTTTACCGTGGTCCGTGTGACGCACACAAAAAAAGGTTCGGAAGATGTTTTCCCAAACAAACAACCCCTTCTACTGCAGAGGCCGAACACTTTCGTTCACTCGGCTGGTTAGAAGACTAATTTATTTTTTTTTTTTAACAGCGTTTGTAACCACCCTCAATACCCGAGTGAGTCTTCCTGAGACAGGATGTCAACCATTCATACTGATTTTGACGCTCCAAGATTGACTCACTCAATAACACCATCAAGGAGGAAGCCCACCCCTGTGGGAAAACCCCCCTGACCCAACCTGAAACTATGTCTCAGGTAGGATTTGAACCCAAGACCTCTCCATTTTGTGAAGTCTTGGTGTAAACCCCGAATTTTGGGTATTGTGATTACGAGATTTAAATAAACTTTCTGTCTGTTTAGTAGCATCCTTCCGATTAGATTTCAGTCTTAAGAAACTTAGTAATTCTAAAGGTACCTTAGTTTAACTCGATGTTAATAGAATATAAACGCTTTTATCATATTCGTATACGTATTTAGAAGCGTTTAAGTGTATGCGGAATTTTGATTTGAGCAACGGTTAGAAAGTTACACGTAAAACGAGAAAGCGTCCGATAGATCCCAAATCTCAGTACCTCCTTAGGAAGTGAAACCAATGGGGTTAGATAGGAAATTGAAAATCGTGAACGTAGGCGAAAACCGGCCGCGAAACGGAGTCCGAACGAAGCGAGAAACGCGAAAACAGTTTAACCAGTCGCGCCTGATCAGAAAATACCTGCAATGCCACGTGGCATCACGAGACTCGTTCAAGGACACGTGGCAGCAACCACGATTAGTCACCAACCATGAGTCAAATGGTCGAACACGTGCCAAGATCTGGTATGGTGATAAGGCGACAAGTGGAGCCACCAGAATGGGCCACACGGACAAAAGCTACGAGACACGCGCGGGAATTCGCCCAAATCTTGCGCGATACGCGTAGCCTCCCTGAACAGCCCTATAAATAGCTTCATTCGGGAGAAACGAATTCACACAGTTTTCTCTGATCCCGACTTCCCGTAAACACTCTTACAATACTAGGGGAGGTTCTACCCGGTTCGGATCGTATCGGAGACGCTCGAGAAGACGTTATTACGCTCATAGAGACGGTTGAGCTCGTGATTCGTTATTCTCTATTGTCGTTGTTATGCCGGTTTTAAGGTGAGTTCTTGGAGCCCTCTTTTAACTGTTTTTAAATATTTTTGGGCCTAGTATGCATACATAAGTGTTTTAATGTTTTAAACTATTTACGTCATACTGCATAAGTAATATGAGGAGTTAGTTTTGATAAACGTATTTTTGAGATAGATACGTAGGAATTGTGATATAGATCTATACGTATTATTAAAATAGTTCTAAGAAAATGATTTATATGAATTGGAGAGATGTTGAGATTATTGCAAAGGTAGACTTCCATATATTGATGGTGTGGTGGGCTGGTGGCTGGGTTCGCCCTGCATACGCCTTATATATAAACATCGTCATTATAATGGAAGTATATCCGAGTTAGACTTATGAGAAACCGATACGGTGGAACAAATCTTAAAATAAACCAATGTTGTTTTAATAGTATCAAGTATAACGGGATATGGGTTGGTTACATATGTCGGGAGCCTATAGATTGAGAATGTTTATAAAACGGGAAGTTTTAATAAAGAAAGATGTTCGTGATATGGTTTTAGTCATATGCGAACAATGTTAAGGTGAACCGGTTCTAAGCACGAGAGTGTCGTGTACGAACCAGGTCTTGATGTAAATGGTTTTTG
>WOUH02007618.1:0-17643 GCA_009936405.2 Stevia rebaudiana
GTCAGTCAGATACAGAATCAAACAGCCAAGTTTCAGTCAGATGCAGACTCAGTCAAAACTTCTAACTGGGTCAGCTTCTGACTCAATCAGATGATACTCATCCAGTCAGACAAATCAAACAGCCCCTTAATGCTTTGAATGTGAGAAGAGAAAATTCTCAGGGTCCTCACATTTTTTGAATCTGAAAGATTGAAATTTTCTAGGTATGTCGTTATCAAACGAAATCAATAAAAATGTAATCCATATATCCAATTAGAAAATGGAAAACGAAAATAAAAAATAAACCTTCAAAGAAAAAATAACTAATAAACTTTAGGGTGGAAGTGAAAAATAAAGAAAAAAAGGGAGGAGTTGTAATTAGGAATGCCAACAAACATTTCTATTCACCTTTTTAAATATCAATCTTTGCTTGTATTAATACAAATATGTACTCGTACCTCTATCAAGACCCAATATACTCAAACAACTGTGCAAAATTGTTTAGATGTGAATTTAATAAAAGTAGAGCCCTAACAATCATGATTGAAGCACTTGCATCATATGATAATGGATTTGGCAGACATACGTTAGTGTTGTCGGTAGAGGTGAGCATGAGTCGGGTTGGGTCGGGTTTTGGCTAAACCCAAACTTCGGGTTTTAAAAACTCAAACCCGTTTGGGTTTTTCGGGTTTCGAGTTGGGTTCGGTTTGGGTATATTTCGGGTTTTTAATTTAAGCAAAGTTTGTGATGAGAACGAGCTGGTGAAGTCGTGAATCATGCGATGAAAGTCTGGAAATTAGAAAAACCCTAGAATGTAGACGGTCTCTAATCGAATGAAGTATACGATATTACGACGTTATAGAGTTTAGTCGTATAATTAGAGGGAAATTGAAATAATGAGATTAAAAAAATAAAATGTAAAAAATACATATATGGATTATTGGGTTGGGCTTAGTGTAAAACACATATAATATATATATATATATATAATTATAATATATTATATAAATATATTCGGATTTTTCGGGTTTTATAAAACTTAAACCCAAACCCAACCTAAACCCAAACATGTCGGGTTGGGTTTGGGTATGGGTATTTCGGGTTAGACTTTTTGGGTTTTTCGGGTTCGGGTTGGGTTTTTCGGGTTCCTGCACACCCCTAGTTTTTATAAATAGAAAGTTTTCAAAAATAGAAACTTTTCAAATATAGAAAGTCAAAGTCACAGTCAACTATTGACCAAATAGCCAACTAGTTGTCACACAAGCCCAACATGCTACTAGCATACCCTATATGTTATCTAATCATCATGCATATCACATAGCATCATACTTACCATAAATAACAAACATGGCCTATACATGTCATTACTATCATGCATGTCATGTTACTTCACATATGGTCAACTCATTCATGTTAATCACATTACACTCGACATCATGTCACATCTACATCAGATGCTAAGTTTTTACCATAAAAGTTACCTACTATAGTAAGTGCACATCATTCATGTTCATCATGTATAAAGTAGCATTCATACACCTTAGATATGTCCTAAGTTGTCAATTCAATCATCACATCATGTTACAAACATAACATCATGCACTTAGTAACCTACTTAGAAACAAGGTTTTTCAATTATAGTAAGCTACTAATACAATTCATGTTTTGACCAAATGACAATACTTTCAAAAGCAAACATCATGGAATCACATAACAATACAAGTTCTAGCATCAATTTCAACCTATGATCATCATATGCAAAAAGGCTCAATTTAGGTTTACTAATCCTTTTTTTAATTTTGAGAATCTATAATCATAATTGTTAATCATGAGATTCATCATTCAAACATGTTCATATACATCATATAAGATTATTTGCGTTATCAATTTAACATTTCTAACATCAAATCAAAAACCCCAATTTTTTGTTCATCACATAAACCCTAAATTTCTCAAATCTCAAGATTGATGAATTTGAACAACATATGTTAATCTAACATCAATCTGTCATCAAAATCATTATCACATCATCAACTGATCTATAAACAAAGAAAATAGAATAATCAAAGTAAGCTTCAAGAACCCTAATTCCTTAATTTATCAAACTACTTGAAATTGGTTATGGTTTTATGTTTAAAACACTTTTTTAATCCATTTAGCATCAAAACAATCATCAATTGGATGTTATAACATCAATTTACGAATTTCACATAAAAACACTAATTTTTACTTACTTGTTCTTGAGATTGGGCGAATAAAACTTGAAATAGTTTGCTACGGACTTCCTAGAATGTTGAATCCTTCACAAATCACTCTAACCTTGATTATTTGATCAAGAACGAATTCTTGAAGCCTCCTAGGGCTGCCGTCGACTTTGGGAGGGAGGAGAAGAGGTTTGTGATTTTTTTTTTTTTGTAAAATGAATTCCTTCCATTATTAGACTTAAATACTAGACCTTTCAAATGGGCTTTGGGATTGGGCTTCTCTATTGGGTGATGGACTCTCTAGCCCAACCCAAATGTCTTAGTGGGTTGCTAGACTCAAAAATCTACTACTAACTTGGCCGAATTCATCTCGTTAATTCACTAGAGAGTAAAACGTGTTTTATTCTGTTTGCTTTCGTTTTTGTCTAAGATGTTAATATTATAATTCCTATACTTATAGTAGGCTCATATTTGATTAGATTTTAGTTCACCAACGTTCGTGGACAATTGTCAGTATGTAATCTGGCAAATCGCAGTTTCCCGAATTACTAACTGTTTAGTGTTTGTGCACATTGTGCACCTTGTGTAATACATTCATTAGTCCTAATTAATTAAACATATAACACATATACTAAGTCATAACAAGTAATAATTACATAGTTGTAAGGTTAGGTTCTGAAAATACCGGATGTCACATAAATATATAAGATGAACAAAGTTAGATGATTTTGAAACTTAAATCTATTTTATAATTTAAGATAAAAAAACAAAAACATTCAAAAAATTGTGATGTTTCCGTATTACATAATATTTGGAATCATTTATTAGAGTTAGATTATACACTCCTTTAAATTTTGAGGAACAATATCTTTCGATGTTTCAACTATATTTCATTTGAGTACAACATGGAAGTTAGCTAAACAAACTAATGAGTGTATACTTGAACTTTGAAAGTAATTTATTAGAGTAAATTGTCATTTTAGTCTCTATGATTTGGGTACTTTTGTCACTTTGGTAGAAAAAGTTTTTTTCCTCGTATGTGACAGTGACGTTCACATTTTTTTTATCATTTTTGTCCAACTCAGTGAAGTTTGCCTTCTTTGTCATTTTTGCCCAGCTCACTAACGCCATCCAAAAATTTGCGTTAAGTCAAGGGTCTTTTCGTCAAATCACATTTTTAATTTCCTTTTTCCATTTTCATCCGGTCCATTTTTTTTCTCATTCACACATACACATGTTTGTAAATTCAAAAAGACACTAAGAGAGATCAAGACAGAAACGAGAGCCAACCCCTCCCTTCTTCTGGCAATCCTTCTCCGACGATAGTCTCTGGCAGATGATTACAATTTAACCACCACCTCCACCAACTTGGACGAGGTTCGAGAGGGAGCTATAAGGTTCAAATTGTGATAAGTCAACCAAACGGGTAGTCTTGGATCTTGGATTTGGGTTAGACCTATCTTGGAGCAAGCATGGGCGGTGGTGGTAGATCTGAAGTTGCAAAGTTTTCACGTCATAAGGCTGAAGCATTAGTTGCTTTTCCTAGGGTTTTGAATTTACTGGACCCAGATCAAAGATGGGTGACAAGGGTGACTAGATCAGTGAAGAACAGGATCAGATGATTTGGGTGTTCGATGCAGGGGCAGATCTAGAGCATGAGTACCGGGTTCACCGGAACCCCCTCGCTTTTCAAATATTTAGTAGAAATAATTTTTTCCTTGTTTTAAAAATCTTAGTGAACCCATAAGTATTTTAGAGAGTTGAATCCTACCATTAAAATCCTCTAGCTTAGTAGTATTTGATCACATACGCCTTTTTGGGATCTTCAAACCACCACGGGTCAATTCTCGCCCCCATGTTTTGTTTTGTTTTTTGTTGTCTCTTTAAAATATAAACTAGGATTTTATTTCCCTTCATCAGGACACTCTCAAACAACATACTGCAATTCCTCCATGACCACGAGTGACGACTGATGGGGGTGGTGTTACTCGAACAGGGGTTTGGATGCGTGGTCATTGTACAAGAGCTGGTGTTGAAACTCGTGTTGGTGGCAGCATGGTGATTGGCTCCACACCACTCAGTATCCTTGGGCGATTCGTGTCACACCCCAACCGAGGGCAGAAACTCTGGCGTAACTTGATTGTTTATCACACGTGCCACTAAGTGTTAGAATATATTTATAACATGCAACAATATTATTTTATTGATTCAAATAATACAATACATTGTTCAAAGTTCGAATAACAAATAATAGAATATAACATAGCATTAATTTATTTAATTTAAGTCCAAAAATATTAAATTGTCGACCAAACAACAACTTAACATGTTACACATGTAAAATAGAGAGTTTCCACTACGTGAATACTTAGTGAGTCTTCACGTTATATATAAATATAGAATAAAAGAGAAATATGCAATTCAATGTTAAATAGATTAATGATAAACATGATGATTAAACAATAGTCTTCATTAAACAACTAGAGACAATTAAATCTCACTATGTTCAATGGTAGAGTACAATATAGACTTCATTAAACAACTTGGAGATAATTAAATCCCTATATTCAATGCTAGAATACAATATAGACTTCATTAAACTACTAGAGATAATTTTATCTCACTAAGTTCAATGGTAGAATACAATCAATAGCAAGTTTTGCATAAAATCACATAAACATATAGAATTCGCATTATAGAAATTGAATAGAATTTTAATCAATAGTTTGAGTATAAACATGTGTAACATCCCAAAAACAAAGAGTAAAATGTGATAGAAAAACTCACAGGTTGCTAAGCGATTAGATTTATATAAATAATATTATTAGTTATAGTTAATATTCTAAGTAAATATCATAATGTAAATAATGTTTTGATTAAATTTGTTCGAATGATTTGAATAAATAAATGAGCAAGCATGTTTATATAGAATAAATAGTATTCTAGATTATATGATTTATCTACTTTTTACTAAAATTTATATTTCATTTCCTAGATTCATAGATGTTTTATTGTAACTTAAATGTATATTTTTTATCAACTTAATCAAAATTCCATTTTATTAAGTTTGTAAAATCAACTTTTTAAAATGATGAATTTTGATATAAAATGGGTTGAATATGGGATTATAATAAATTTGTCATGATTTAATAAAGTTTAATATATTTATGATAATACAAAACTGAAAAAAAAAAAGATTCAGTAAAGGGTGCGGGGCATGGGGTTCGAACCCGTGACCCTGGGAAGAATAGGGCACGTTCTAACCACTAGGCCAGATGGTGGAAGTTATTAGCATTCATAACTAACTTTTTATATCCATTTGCAGGTGGTCTTCCCTAATTTTAATTATTCAAGCCTAGAGGTGTAAATGAGCCGACCCGAGCCGATCCCAAGCTTGCTAAGGCTCGAGCTCGGCTCGTTAAGATTTAAGGGGGCTCGAACTCGAGCTCGGCTTGTTTAATTTTTTGGTTTAAAAGCTCGAGTTTGGCTCGTAAATTAAATTTCAAGCTCGAGCTCGGCTTGTTTATTATTTAATTATTAATATTTAATTGATAATTATTTATTTTTATATTTAACATAATATATATGATTTAGGTTGTATATTTTAATATTATATGTAGAAATGATTTTTTATATGAATATATAGTTAATAGATTAAGAAAATGATATAAAGAAAAAGCTTGTTTAGGCTCGCGAGCTGGATCGAGCTTGACATCTGAAGCTCAAGCTCGGCTCGATAAGGAAACAAGCCATATTTTAGGGCTTGTGCTCGAGCTCGTTTAGGCTCGGCTCGTTCGAGTTTTTTACGGATCCGATCCCGAGCTTTTCAAGCCCTAGAATTGGATAATCCAAAATTGAATCCCAATGTTTGTTCGAATGACAAATTTAAATTAGGCTATTGTAGAGTAGGTGAAAACGAATCCAAGGATAGAAGGAATTACCCAAATTGATCACGAATTGAGGGGGAACCGTTCCGGGTTCGTGTTTATCGTCCTCGTTATGTTGTTCTTGGGAAATTGGAGTTCCAGATCGTAATGGGTTGTGTTATGTGGTCCAAGGTCAAACTATAACTTGTTAAACAAATTTAATAAATTGGTTTTCTTATAATTACTTACTGACTCACTGGTTTACACAAACATGTGAACTCACCAACTATCGTGTTGACACTTGTTTTGAGTACGTTTCTCATGTCCTCTATACGTCTTCTCTAGAGCTAGGCAGAACATGCAATGGAGCTCTAGACTTAGTTTAGTCATTTATATTATTTCATTATGTATTTCTTACTTTTATAATAGTGTGTTAAGCAATATTAGCTTCTGCACAATTAAACGCTTCCGCACTTTGTAATGTATAACTCTGATCATACGATAAATATAAATTGTTTATCTTTTGTATGATTGTTTGCTTAATTAATGGACTGATCCTGGTCACGTCACACCTGATCGTGGTTATCCCGGCGAGGGGTAATTTGGAGGTGTGACAAACTTCGTTTCCAAACCATTCAACTTAGAACGTTGAACATAAACTTATGAATTTGTGTACTTGAATGTTGTATTGTATGTTTAGGTTAAGTTTTGTGGTGGTTTTATACATACATGTGATCATATGCTTACGTGTGCTATTTCGAACTCCCTTCACTAAGGTGAGTTACGTATCCCCTTTTTCCTTTGATTTTAAATTTTTAAAAATTGGGTGAAACATGTATATATGCTTAAACGTATTCTTTATACTCTTATGCAATTCAATATTTGTAACATGATACTATATGCTTTTATGTGTTAAACTATCACGGTGATTGTTGTATATTTTACATGTATTCATTAACTGTAAAAAAAAGACGCTATGTAATGGTCGTAGATCTATGGGGACTAACCACCCACGCCATGTCGGCGACGCTGCATAATGAAAAACGTGATTATGTTATTCTTTTGTTATTAATGCTTGGTATACTTTAGGCTTTAATACGCGACAGTCATTTGTGTGTGTTTTTACTTGATTGTGTTAGTATATGCATGTGAAAAATATGAATTACAAAACGTTTATTCTTTATATATAAACTTATACGATATTTTAGCATATGGAGTCAAAACCTATGTGACTCCCCAACCTCCTCGCAGAGTTGACCCTTGATGTTATACATGTTTTAGGTACAAGATTAAGCATGCTTTGACATGATCACGTAGAGCCTAGATAGACTTTTTGTATAGGATTTTATGTAATATCTTTATTATTCAATTAAAATTTGTAAATCGATATTTAATATATGAAATCTTTAATAGATATATCATGTACTTTTGAACAATTGTGTGACGCCGATGAATTCCACCGCTAGCAGGGTGTGACATTACATAACATCATATAAGTTACATAAGCATAAAGTTTCCATATTTAGGTATGTCCTAACAATGACATCTATAGAATCTAAGTTATTATACATGCTTATAAGTGTTTACTAAAATATAATCCAACATTACATGTCAAGCATCACACCACAATCATCACTTAGAAATGCTCATACCAATAAAGTTTTCTTTTATGGAAAGGTATAAACAAAACACAACAACAAGTCCAATCGACAATCACATCATGCTTATGTATGTCCTAACACACTAGAGTCATCCTTACATACCACATATTGCATCACATGATCAATGTAGGATAAGACATAAAAATAAAGTTTGTAATTGATGAACTAGAACATGCTCATCATCAAATTAACATCCAATTCAAATGCATAACATCAACATCAATTATACATATATATGAGCAATTAGCAACAACAATTGCACCATACAACTATACAATTCAAAAACATTAAATTAGGGTTTATCCTACGAACCCTAATTTGCATTTTTCATCAAGTTCAACAAACTGACAACTAAATCATGTTTAGAACATCAATTAGACATGTGAGACATCAATCGGAATGTTTAATTCCATCATACAAACCGAAGAGCTAAAAAGCCCTAATTTTTAAAGTACTTAAATTTTGCAAGTATGAACCTTAACTTGATTTTCATGAAATTGATTATCAAAACATGCTTAACATCATCATAGAGCACATAAAAAACCATCAAATTCATCATAGCAATGTTCTAGCAAAAAGCCCTAATTTTGATCATACTTCAACTGCCCTAATTTCTCAAAACATCAAATTGAGATGTAATTCAAGTTCCCAACATCGATCCAATACATATCAACTATATAATCAACATCAAATCCATTAAATATATCATCAAGCAAAATCTAGAAAATTAAAGGTTCCATGAATCCTAATGTTCCAATTGTTCAAATTAGTTGTAATTGACCAACCTTATTCGTTTAAGACTCCTAGCTTATCATTTAAACAAATTTTATTCTATCATTTGGAGTGTAGGGACACAATTTTGAATTTAGATGAAGAACCCTAGATTTCACTTACTTGAAACTGGGGAAAACGTTTACAGAGGTGAAATTACGAGTCTAGATGCTTCCATCAAACTCAAAGGGAGAGGAAGAGAGAGTGTGAATTTTCTTTTCAAAACCCTAGTTTCCATAATGTTTTTATATTTTTTTAAATGGGTTGACCCATTGGTTGTAAAATGATCCATGGGTCTTCGGTGGTGGGTTGGGCTTCTAATTTCTTTTTTTTTTCTTTTCTTTTGGTATTAGTTAGCCCACCAATCCATTAGCCCAAATTAGCTAGCTAAATCCACTAGTTACGTTATCCGCGTTTGCGTATTTTAGTTTATTATCGTTTACGTCTTTGATTTCAAAAAAAAAAATAATATTATCATTTACGAATCAAATACATATACTTTATGTTTCACCAACGCTCGTGGACAAATACGAGTGTGTGATATGGTAACGCGTAATTATCTGAATTACCTATAATATGTGTTTATGTTAAACCGTGTATATCATGCGATACATCTAATTAATCCTAACTATATATATGACACACATAATAAGTGGAAATCAAATGGTTTGTCCAGTTCGTTAATAACCCGAAATTGCCTGATTCGTAACCCGAAATTACGAGATTTTACATCGTGGAATCGACCTTGGCTACATCGCCCCGCTACCAGTTGCTAGCACGCGAGATCCTGATTGAGATTGTTAAAACACCTTCCTAAAATCAGACTAAAAGTCAATAGAAAGAGTTCAGGGTTTGTGTTGATGAACATCAATAACAATGTACAATCGACAAAATCTATGCTGGTTGGTAGGAAGTTAATCTATCACTCGAAACTTATGTGGTCACTAGTAAGTAACATGTCAATAAGGGCTAATGCTCACACCATTCACCATTAAAGTTAAGAAAGCTACTCCTGATAATGAGTTAGTGCCGATGGAATCTTAAGTACTGATAGATGAGTTCATACTAATCAGGGGTAATAATTGTGATAAGAAACAATCAGTGCTAATATATAAACGTTTTTTTCTTTTGTATTTTTTTTTCGTTTTTTAACGGCAAACACACACGCAACTAAATGTATTCCTAAATTACATCAAATTTGTTTTTAGCAGGATTTGAGCTCTCAACCTCTAGTTTAGAGGTGACACACCATTACGACTCGGATGTCTCGGACCTAATAAAAGTTAAGTTGATGGGAATAAAAGATTCTAAATTGCATTTATGTTCAAGTCGTTATGGTTGGTTAAGCCTGAGTATATAAGCGCTCATGAGATAAATCTTAGAGTGACTTTACTGATGATGTTCATCATGATAAAAAAAAAAAAGATAAAGTTTACTTATAAATAATTATATTATAACGATAGATAATTATAAAGTTTATTTAATTTGTTATTAGATATGATTATTTTGCTTGTTTATTTAAGTATGTTTATGATTGCGGCAGGAAACAACTTATTAACTTATTAGCTCTTATTAAAAAGCTAATAAGTTAAAAAAAAGTGTTTGTGAAACCTAAAAGCACATTTGAAAATAATTTTTTACAAGGTGTAACAAGTTGTTTGTCAAAAAGCACAAATCCTACCTTTTTAAACTGCTTTGGCTTTTTGGAAAAGAAAATTTACAATTATACGCAACACACCCTTTTACATGAATACGCTAAGCCAAAAACTTTAACTTATATACTTACTGTTTTTTCTAATCACAAAAGTTAATCCAAAAACTTTTTTTAAAAATCATTTTGTAAAAGTCATAAATTAATAGACACTTTTAACAAAAAAGAAACACTTATGGAGTTAAATAAGCAATCCCAAACAATCTTTTATTTTCCTTTCTAGAGGAGGTTTCTTATTCTCTAATGGTTTGTTAGTTATAAATATAGGTTTAAGAAGTTGTGTTAATTGTCTTGTGTTTATTACATTCAAGAGTTGATCTGTTTTGATTAAACACCAAAATTTTTTGTCTTCTTATAATTCTTTTATTTCGAATACAGGACCAACATTTACAATTCGTTCTAATTGTCACAAGTTTGATTCAATCCAATAAGAAGTAGCTAATCGTTGGTAATTAATTTGTAGCCGGTTCTAGTTTCGATTCTTTATTTATAGTTTAGTAGCTTAAACTCGTGTATTACACGTGGTTACATAATCAAAACTTAAAACTTTATAATTGAATCATTGCATATATATATTAAGTTGCTATATTGTGAACACTCAAAAAAATAAACGTTTGACACTTTTATGACTATAAATTATATTTTGAGATTTTAAAATTATTAATTAGAAACGTCTTAAATATAAATTCCTTAAAATTAGTTGATAATTGTATAAATTAAAAAAACGTAAAATATAAAATTTAAATGAAGTAGATACGATTTTCCTCTTTAAGATTTCCAAAGACTTAAACAGTTTTAGTCTACCCTTAATAGTTTTTGTCTCTAACGTTTCAAATCTTAAAATTTTTTGTCATTAAACCTTTAACAGAAAACTGATAAGAGCTGAAACATTAGGGACGAAAACTGTTAAGACCTCAAACGTTAGGGCGAAAATTGTTAAGACTTGAAACGTTATGGACGAAAACTGTTAAGACGTGAAACGTTAGTGATGAAAAATTTTGTGACTTTAAACGTTAGGGACGAATATTGATAAAACTTGAAACGTAGAGACCCTGGAATAAAAAGTGTAGTTTCCTTTTTTTAAATATAAGGTAAATACTTAATTAAATTATTAATAAATTTAAATATATTTTATTATTTAAGATAATACATATAAAAGTATAGAAGAATTTAAAATATTAATTTAATTAATTTATATAAATAAAAAACCTTAAAAAATTAAGAAAATGTCGCATGATATTTTTTGAAATGATTTATTAGAAGTAGATTGATGTAAGTTCTAGCAAATCAACTGAATTAGCAATTCATTTTTTAACGTTTACAAACTCGAATAATTTAAAAGAATTATGTCTCCTAACATAACTCATACTTATCTTTTCGAAGTCGTAGATTGTTTGGACATTTATTCATATCCATGATGTAGTCGTAAGTCTTAACTTTTGTCTCGTTTAAAAGTCGATTTCTGGTGTGTCTCAAGAAAATACACTTTTTTATTAATATAACTTCTTTTTAAACAAAATACTGTTATCCGCCCATCGTCTTCTCTTGATCCAAGCAACAGACAGTTGTACCGTAAACTCTATGCTTAATATTATTGTACAAAAGTACTGTTGAGCAGGGTACTACGGTAAATATAAATCTATGTGTTTTAAATACATATAGTAATATAGTAATACTGTTATCCGCCCATATTACCATATATATAGCATGGTTTGTTAGTCACATTAATGCGACCCTTAATTTTTTATTTGTTACATTATATTATATATCTATTAAATTAGTAACAATAATATCATATGGTAACACCATAATTATTTTAATTTTTATGTATTATGTATTTTATCTTGAATTCTAAAAAAAAATTAAATTTTAAAATCATTTAAATTAATTATTATCATTTATATATCATATATATTCAAAAGAGTAAATTACATTTTTCATTTCTCAGGTTTGCAACATTAAACAGTTTCAGTCCACATTTAACAGAAATCGTCTCTAATGCTTAAAGCTTTAACACTTTTTGTCCCTAACGTTTCAATCCTTAAAATTTTCCGTCCCTAGCAATTCAATTTTAACAGTTTTCATTACAAACTTTTCAAATCTTAATGGTATTCAGTTAGTGGTTTAATAACAAAAAAAGTTAAGACTTGATTTCACATAATGTCACATTGAAAACACCACAATTTTGAATTTTTTATATTTGTCTATTTTATCATAAATTCTACAATAGATTTATATTTTAAAATGAATTAAATTTATTATTATCTGATTAAATATTTATCTTGTATTAATTTTAAAAAGTAAATTGCACTTTTCATCTTGAGATTTGCAATGCTTAAAAGTTTCAGTTCACCGTAACAGAAACTGTTTCTAATGTTTGAACTCTTAACAATTTTCACATTTAAATAATAAAAACTTTAGTGTTGATTATGTAAACCCGTATAATACACCGGTTTATAAGCTACTGATATATAACCAAATTTATCACAAATTTTATTCATTAATATTATTAATTATGTATTTAAGAGTAATATGAGTTTGGAGCAGTTGCGTGATCAGAGTTTGAATGACAAGTCAAGTGTCAATTCCGAACAATAGAAATCATAAGACATTCAGAGTGAAGTGTTGTCAATCTATGATGTTGTATTGCCTTTCGTTGTCTTCCAAGTGCTCACCATCATCAAACTTCTAATCACTTAATTTGACACCTACTTTGTACAATACAATTTCTTTCTAACTAACTTTTATCATTCTTATATCGTTATTGCAAATGTAAAAGTAAAAAATACAATATGAGAATCACCTCGATCTATTTCATGCATAATTATTCATTTATTGACGCTTTATTTGACACTCATCGTGGAAATATTGAACCATTTAAAGCTTATGCTCTCTTTCGAGTGTTCAAGATTTACTAATATTAACCACTGTCACTTATCAATATATCAAATTTGATCATCCATAAGGTGTATGTATGTCTCTAATCTTGTTAGCTAGTGATTTTTGTTAGGGATTATATTATCACACACACTATACACGCACAAGAAAGCATTAAAAGACAGATTATTTAATGATTTATAGTGGTTTGGTCGATGTGATCTACGTCAACTTTGCTACAACTCAAGAATTACAAGTAGAATGATAGAATATATAAAGAATATCCCTTGGGTTACTAGCTTAACCTAAAGCCCAACCCGAGTGTCTCAGCCCATTAGAGCTGACCGACTCCCAAAGTCTCCACACTCAACAATCTCTTACTTGGATGCTTTGACAAATTTCAAATTGAGCTCCATATTCATTCGTCTTCATTATGTACTTTTGTAATTACCAATACTCACTAGCTAGTTTTCAACGGTCTTATAGCAACTGATAAGTTCCAATGCTAATTCCGATAACAATTTCGACCTTGTGTTATGTATTATCTTTTCATTATTAAGGTAATCAAACCTCATTATGAAATAAACAATGTTAACATGTTCATGTTCAAATTCTAAAACGCTTGAGAGAAAAACGAAACATTAAAATGATCATCGACGCGAAAGAAGCACGCGGTCAAAGGATCATTTCATAGCCCAAAGTTAAAGTACATCTTCAGTGGGGTGCTTAGTAGGTTAGATAGGAAAACAAAATCAAGAACTTAGAGCATTCACATTTGGTTATGTGTAATTTATGTGAGTGAAATCTTTATATTATAAAGATAGTATAATAGTGGTTGTCAGTAGAGAGATATAGAGAAAGTGATGAAACTAGTATATATAGAGAAACATTGTTCATCCAAGTAAATTGAAGAGAGAAAAAGTAATGATAAAGGTATAAATTATATTATTTAATTGAATAGAAAAGAGAAAAAAATATTATTTAATTAAATAGAATAGAGAAAAGTAGTGATAAAAGTATAAAAAATTATTATTTAATTGAATTGGAGAGAGAAAAAGTAGTGATTTTTAATGAATTATAGAGATAAAGAAGGAGATATTGATATGAATGCTCTTAGTTACAAACCGTGCGTGAAAAAGAGTCCGAACGAAGCGGGAAACGCGAAAACAACTTTCATTCGCACCCCGGAAGCGCGCCTCGTGTCGACACGTGGTGACACATGGCAATACATGGCAATGCATCACACGTGTCAGCATTCGTGTACATGTGGCAAGCGAACATCACTCCACATAGCACCACGTGGAGGAACCATACCGTGCCACGCAGTTAGTGGCTCGCGCCACACGAGAACAAAGAAATTCGCGCCACACGTGCCTGTAGTGTATAAACATAGCAGTTTGCGGATTCAAAAGCATCTGACGTCTGCTTTCGATCCCGGACATTCAAAAATACTCTGAAACACTCCGAATACCTAATGAGAGATACTAGTTGCTTTGGGTCTATACGGAGACGCATAAGAAGCTCTCAAAACGCTCGCAAAGTCGCTTTTCGCCATTGAATCCTTCTCTAATTCAACCATTGTTACGTCAATTCAGTGAGTATCACCACCCCATTTCTATTTACTTGTTTATAAAATCTTAGGGGAGATTACATACATGCATGATGCATGTATTTATGGACACAACGACTATTCAAAATTACATAAATGTTATTCATGAACATACCACATACAAGCCCTTCACAACTAGACTTCTAACACTGTGTGGATGGTTAATAATGGGTAGTACTATCAGGCTGGACAAACCCCACTCGGGGATTGGAGGTCTATGCGGGTGCATTGTTGACGTAATTCACACATGACTAGTGGTATTCATGTTGGAGGTGATTAGATTGAGTTTCGGTGCTAGTGTATTTATGATAATACACACACGTGATTGTCCGATCAACAATCAAAGCATGAAGTATTGTGGTCCTGAACATAGTTATACAATGGTTTTACATATGTGCTATTAAAACCTGTGAACTCACAAGCATCATGTTGATTTTTCAAAAGGTTATATGTAATCTAAGGTACATATCAAGCCATAAGGTTGCTTGTTCAAGATACGCACTTGTGTGATAGTGCTACATGTTATTATCTGTATATACATGCTATGTATAATGTTAGATGCATCCGCTACATTATAATGTATTATGTTGACATAATACAAGTTTATCCTATAGGTGTTGTAATCTGAGTTATTCTACAAATACATGTGCTCGATATTGCAATTACCAACTAACACACCACCAAAGGATCGGTCGGGGTAGTGTAGTCGGGGTGTCACAGATTGGTATAAAGCCTTTGGTTGTAGTGAACTTACTATGCATCGGTAAACGTGGACAATAGCCGTAGGCTCTACATCTAGTTTTCTTATCACACATATACGTCTAGCAATTGAATATTACTTACGATTCGAACACATAATTATTTTCATAGATCAATGAAGGATGTAACTCTCTTACTCCACTAGTAGTACCATTTATAGTGACTTTGGTACCATGAGACTAGCACTCACTACCATTCACAAACAATGGGACAGAGCCATTTTAGGAGTCTCAACTATCACTGTCCCCGGAGAACGAATCAGAGAGATGTCATGAGTAGACGATCGAAGATACCATCGTTTAAGGGATGAATACATAAATTTATTCAAGGAGTAACACCAAGTGTTAGGGGCAGTTATTTGACACAATAATTATGTGGAACTGGAGGGAGCGAGTTCCTTCACCACAATCAAACAATTCTCCTGTCAACCTTGTTCATAGAATCATACTCTCAAACATCATAATAGTTGTTTTCCATATCCATGGGTGAACGTTCAACCATAGAGTGCGTACTTTCAAAACCTTTCTAGTTTACAAATATAGTACATACAACGGTTCTGAAAAAGGACAAATGCATGACTCTGTCTCACGAGATAGCATGCTAACATAACAAAGAACTATATCACGGGTTTTGCACCACACACCTATAGAATGCTCACTTTATTTGATTCCCTATCATTTAGCAAATTGTCCGAATTACTCATAAACTCATTAAATAACCAGTGGCACCAAGTACCCTTCCCAAACGCAATGCTATAGCTCAAAACTGTGAAACACATATGCAAGCAAGAAGGTATCTTCACAAAAAGCATACTCTTAACAACTATCACTGATATCACCCAACTCAAATGAAAATCTTTCTTACTCTATCTCTAAGTATGACTTCCAACCATATGATATGTGGTTACAAAATGAATCCTTGATAGCATAATCATAGAAAAACTTTGGACTCAGAATTACTTAATAGCCAGAAACAGGGGACAACTAGACTGATTATGTAAGGTAAATTGGTGATTATGGTGCGGAACAAAATGAATTTACAGGTACATATGAATTCTGGGAAAATTCTATCATAAGAAATTAAATGACTAATGATACCAAGATGCATGTCATACTAATAATGACAAATTATTATCAGTTGTTTTTCAAACAACTGATTCTCAAACAACTGAACATAACAAGTGCTCATACACTAAGTTGTCACACGAACCACTGATGATTTTATTAGTTGTTTACCCAACTACTGACGAAATTCACAGTCACTACATAATTTCTCAGTAGTTATCATTCACTCATAAGTAGTTTTTATACCTATAAATACTAGTTCTTAACTCTAATCAGTACTTTTCCATCAATACTTCATTAAATTAGACCATTGCAAACGTTCATATTCTTCAATTCCCCCGCAAACTCAGAGTTTCTTAACAATCTTCAAGCATTAAATCTTCTCCAAATCATCATAAATCATGGCTCTCAAACTCAAACCCGTTCATAACCTACTAGCCTATCTTAAAAAATCACCAGATTTCCCACAATACCATGAAGTCATTGATCTTCTCACTAAATCCCAATTTCACACAACTCTAACCATCAATCCTCAAATCTCCATCACCTCTCTCATTGAGTTATTTTCAAATGCACAAACCACTGAAACCAATGAACATGTGATCAATCTCACTTTCAAAATCGCAGGTAAATAGGTAGTAATTTCTCCATCCTTACTTTCTACTATTCTCAACTTGGCCGCAACTGAGAGTCAAAGTTCATTTGCTATGGGCTTGGTACATCAAACTTTTCTTGAGTGTGATTACCAAGCAAACTTGAAACAGAAAACTCTTTTAAAACATTATTTTGAACCAAAATACTAATTTCAGTTTTATACCATAGTACAATGCCTCTCTATAACAACTGGCCGTTTTCCGGCAGTTGACCAGTCAAATTCCGGCCTTTGACTTTCTATATTCCGGCGATACGCCATCTGTAACATGATAATTATGTGAAATAAATAATCTTATTATATTCTAAACTGAATTTAGATTCATTTGAGTGTATGCGGATTTTCGATTTGAGCGACGGTTTGCAAGTTACGCGCAAAACGGTGCAACGTTCCGTAGGCTCAAAATCTCAACACCTCATTTTGAGATGAAACCAATGGGGTTAGATGCGGAACGGAAAATCATGAACATAGGCGAAAACCGCGCTCAAAA
>WOUH02007633.1:0-17628 GCA_009936405.2 Stevia rebaudiana
TTTTGATGAGAAAGTTTGTAAAATATAAAGAGATTGGAGTGTGTTATTTATAGTTTAAAAAAAAAGAATTTTTTTTTTTAAGCATCAAACGGTCGATTTTGGTCAAATGGGCCCCACCCCAACGGTAACATATTCCCCCTCCACGCCGTGGATTTCTCCACGCCTGCGTCCACAACGCCGGCCAACGCCGGCCCCGTTTCGGCGTCGCCGCCCCCCACGCAGCCCATAACGCGCAGAGTTTTCTCACCGTTGAGGTACAGTTGTTTTCTAGTGATCGAGGTGGATTTTGAGGTTCTGGTGACCTTTGATTTTCTTTCTGGTATAAATTTTAGATGCATGCGTTTTAATGTGTTTGTTGTCTCATTACCTACTAATTTTAAAGTTTATTTTCATCATTTTGAGTTTTCATTTCACCTCAATAACTTTTTTTAATTTTCAATTTTTAAGTTCTTTTATAAATGTGATCAGGCATAAATTTACATCATATGTATATATTTATGTCATTTATTTGTTTATTTTAATTTTCAATGGATCGTAATGATTTGATGTACAAAAGAAGTCGTGCTGACCAAATATATACAAACGGTCTTCAAGGTTTTCTTAAAGCTGCTGAAGCTCATCGAGTAAATACAGGAGCTCCAACAATTTTTTGATTTCAAATAGATAACTAACTACAAAAACCATATTACTAAATAATATTGAGAAATGATATTTATTTGGAGTTACTTCAAATGGTTTTTCAAAAAGCAAACATAGTAGTGATTAAATCGTATTTAATGTCTAAAAAAGTTCAAAGGATACAAAAGATTCGTTACCGATGAAACAAATCATGTATTTTATAGTATTCCCTCCAAATTTTCATTTATATTCTTATGTATATGTATCTAAGTTCGTGATGAAACTTATCCTATCTTAAAACAACTTACAACCCTAAACTTAACAGATAGACGTTCGTAAATCAACCATATCGTAACACGTCACTTGCTAACACAAATTAGTCAACCCCAGGGCAACGCCTGGGTTGAAAATCTCTAGTTTGAATTAAACTTGAAATATTAGGTTTGGTTGATGGCACCTCTTCTCTACGTGTATTACCATCATACCACCTGTGTGTTAGAATTTTTGTGTAATTGATGTTAACTTGCTTAATCGAATATATCATGATAGTCATTAAGTAAACTGGTGCGGAGTGCACACTTACTTAAATCTATTGTGTATTGGCGAGGGTCTGAGGGAAGCGTCTTTGTGAGGAGTCCAAAGGCCAGAGCCACCGGTCATGGTCAAGCTTGAATACGTTCAAAGAAATTTCGTTTAGAAAATTTTGACTAATTTTGCTTCATTAAATTTTGACTAAATCGTGATAACGAAGTTGAATTGTTTAGTGTGTTGAAGGTGTGATGCAGGAGATGACAGCATCCCCTTCTCTCTGTATTTGTATCAATTCTTCCGCCTCTTGGATAATCGACAATCGTCACATGCCTTCAGTTCGTTAAGGATCATGTTCCCGCCGACTTGTCCTGAAAGTTTAGCCCAATGGTTTGGAGTCCTACCTTTCAATGTGGAGGTTAGGGTCCGAATTCATCTGGGAACGGCTTGAAAGACATCAAGTGATAGATTGAATCCAGATTTAACCCGGGTTTGATTATGATGGGGGACGAATGTTTGCCCATTTCACGAAAGTCAAGTAATCGACCATGTTTACATGCCACGAAAATGAGAGATAGACGTGTGAAAAAACGCCATTAAAAAAAAACGTTCCCGCCAACTTGGTGGTTAGCGTGGTGGGTCTCTGTCTTGTCTCCTGGGTTTGAATTTTTTTTATTATCGTATCTATCCGATGAATATATATGTTTTAACGAAAAGTATTTGATTGATCTTTTGACTTTAGTTGGTAATTAGTCAGTGATTCTAAGAAGGAAAAAGATACGTAGATTCCTCATTTGAGACAAATGTATCATAATCTATTGGATATATTAATAAAGATAAAGAATATTTATCATTATGTCCATAAGTTATTTCAAAGTTTTAAGACAAAAATTGAACTTATGTCTAGTCTAAATCAAGTCGTCAACCCTCTACCTCTTCTCGTTCGTCAACCACCATCCCCATTTTCATTTTCTTCATTCCTCAATTGACCAAACGTTAAACTGTGTTTTTTTATAGGTCAGTCGTTGAGTTTGTTGAATTGGTCAGACCGAATTAAAAAACCATACGATTTTATAAATATTATAGAAATAATTATTTAAAATAAAAATAAAAACAATTCAACCATCTTTCCGGCAGATTCAACCACCCGGCCAGCGGTCCAACCAGCCAACTTTACCAAAAAGAGCTCGAAACCATGGAACCGGAAAGTCCCACTCACCACCTTCAGTCACCAGCCGGTCCTGTTTTTAAGATTGATTGCTTTTATGACTAAACCATGCGACTATTTTAACAATATGATAATTTGATTAATATTTAATAACCAGTGATTTCTTAAGATGGTTATATATCTAATTAGTCCAAACCGATACTTAAGGATGTCTCAGATTGCTTATTTAACTTCAACAATATTAAAAAAAAATTCTGTCAAAAGTGATTATTAACTTTTAACTTTTTCAAAAATAGTTTTAATTTTTTTTTTTTTGGATTAGCTTTTGTGGTAAGAAAGCAAATAAGTAAATAAATTGTGTTTTCAAGGTACTTGGCTTAGCTTATTAACATAAAATGACCAAACATGATCACTATATTTAAAACCATTTTAAGGTGGCAAGTGGCAGTGGGTGGTAGCGGCTGTGGGTGGCGGGTGGTAGTGGGTGACGGGTGGCAGCGGCTTTGGGAGGCGAGTGGCAGTGAGTGGTGGTGGCAAGTGGCGGGTGATCGCGATTGGCGTTGGCAATGGCGGTAGGTGGTGGTTGGATGCGGCGGTAGGGGTGGGGGGTGGTGGGGATGGTGGCGGTTCGTAGCGGTTGGCGGGGGCGGTGGGAGTAGGTGGTATTAAGTAAGGGTAGATGTTAGATTGGTATTTCTATTCCAATAAGTCAAAAGTTATTCTGAAAAGTTATGATTTGTAACTTTTGAAAATAGCTTATTACCTTAAGAAAAAAAATCATTGTCAAAAGTGTTTTTAGGTTTGTAATTTTTTTTAACTTAGTGACTAATTAATTAAAAAAGTAAATAAAGCATTAAAAACACCCTCTTATTAAGTATCCAGGCTATTAAATAAATTTGAAAGAAAACAAAAATCAAAATTTAAAAATATAATGTAAAATGATTAATGTAAATTATCAATATTATACATGTGCAATCTGATAAAACTAAACCCTAAAGATAAACTCAAAAAGTTAAATCTTAAAGCTAAACCCTAAAGCTAAACTTCAAAAGCTAAACCCCAAAAGCTACACCCCAGAGCTAAACCCTAAAAGTTAATCCCTAAAGCTAGATCCAAAAGCTAAACACTAAAAGCTAAACCGTAAAATTTATGATCGTAGAGTTCAACAAGACGGTTCTTCTTTTTGGCCTTTGGGCTTTTATTTTTTATTTTTATTAACACCATTGAAATGAGTTCAATCGAAATTTGTTTGAATCGGTTATTAGAATTTTAAAATCATTCTTATCCTTTTTCTAATAAGGAGCCATCCCTATTTCATCTTAACCCTTTCATTTAACTAAACCATAAAGCGCATTGGAAATGTCTACCTCATTTAATTGAATAATACCATTTGTTCTATTCTTCATATTTTTTTTTCTGTCATTTTATAATCAATAATAAAAATTAGTAAAAATAGAAATGAGAAATTACCTTAAATATGGGGTTACCCCCATTGTTTTCCCCCGTTATTTAGAAATAGAGTGTGGGAAAGGGGACCGCATTAAAAAGAGATAAAATAATAATTTATTTATTTTTTCCATAAATTTAAGACGAGGAATGAGGATGGGGATGAGGATAGACTCTGAGTTCTCTAAGAGCTTTCTTTGTAAATTTTCCAGTTAAATAATATTTTTTATACCTTTATCATAATCTATTTATATCTCACTTACTCACAACCACTTTAAAACTATTAAATAACATCGTTACCTTTCTCTCTCATTCACTAAAATCTCATCTTCATATTTTTCACCAATTATAAGGGTGAACAATAAGTTTTTCTATCTCGTCTACTCACAATCATTACACCAAACATCAAATTTTATGAGACCTCCTTTATAGAATATGCAGTGCAGAATCTAGAGTGATGTTATTACATTCATAATAAATCAACATTAAAAGTCCTCCTTATATATTTACTTCCTGTTTTCGAAAAAATTCTCACATTAGATTTCATTATCTATCACAATATTATTAATTAAAGTATATATTATTATTTCTTTACTGTTACTTTTTCTATCTCCTTAACACAATTCAACTATAAAGTATTAACCCAAAAATAAAGATGATAATAGTTTTCCTCAATAATAAAGGGCTGAAATGAGAAAGAGAAAGCAGAGGTAAAATTACATGTTTTCAAAGTTTCTCTTGTAATTTAAAGATGAGAGAACAAATGAGGATTCTCCTATGTAGGGGATGCTCATGAGAGTACTACTCTACGTTCGAGAACTCGAGAAACACATTTAATTGAACTTTAAATATTTTCGTTTGTTCATACACTATTATTCTCTAAAACGAATTGCACCATTAAATTAAAATTGTTTCCTTTTTCAAACGAGTATAATGAAACAACAAAAAATCACGCCAAAAATTGTTTCATAGTGCACATATGCATAATGATGGTAATTCACATATTTGATCTCTATAGTTAAACCCTAAACCCTAAAACTATACTATAAAAAGTAAACCCTAAAACTAAACCTTAAATCTAAATCCTAAAGCTAAAAGATAAGATCATAGAGTTCGACGAGGCGGTTTCAACGCCACCAGAATTAGCTCAATCGAAGTCCGTTTGACTCTACTTTTTACATTTTTTTACAGCTTTCATCATTTTAGCCAAACTCATACATGTCGCATATATGTAATTTATATAGATTCATTATATTCGTTTAAAATAGGAGAAAAATTGTAACTCAGTTGTGCTTTTCGTTTTAGTTTCACGACAGGTTTCATATATACATATCCCATTTCTATATATTTTACAAACCCCAAACTCACTTCACATATTTGAAGATAAATAGAGGTATGACCTATCTGCATCTCACTTTCCAAACTTTACAAATAGCTACACTACGAGTGTATTTTTACCGAATATTGTTATTTTCTCAAAACCTTTAATTGCTATACTAAAGCAATCTTTTTATTTTGTTTTAAATATAAGGTGTAACTTTGTAGAAATGTATCAAGTTTACCAAGTGTTCTAATTAAATTACTCAAAAAAAATTTGTCACTCTAAAGCCACTCATCTCTCACTAAGTGTTCCAATTATATTTAATTTTTTAATATAAATTTAATTTTTTTGAAATTGATTGAGGCAAATGAAGAATATACGAATATTTGTTACTAATAAATGACTATTTGTTCTTAATGTGACTTAAATTTTATAATTATGAGACTTTGTTGTTATTTTATTAACTTGTTTTTTTCATAATTACCTCAAAATTCAAGTTAACTGACAAAAAATTTTCATTTATTTTAAATCAAGATCTTTATATGTTTTATTTACCCTAATCAATTTTAAAAAAATTAAACAATTTTTAAAAAATTACATATCAATAAAACACCTAATAAAAGTTAAATGACCTTAAAAATATAAATTACTTTAAATAATTTAATTAGAATAATTAGCAAACTTGATTCCATGTGTGTGTGTGGGGTATTTTCTTTAAATGAAATAAATATAGAACAATTACTCAATTAGCCATCTTTTCTCGACTTATAAACATTAAAAAAATCGAATATAAACCCAAACACAAAATTCAACATTCTATGTTCTAACATTCCTTCAGTTGAACCCGTCTTCTCCCCTTCTCTCTCTCTCTCCCACCAGAGCAATCAAACACCGGCGACCACACCTCCGTCGCCATAGAAACCGTCCCCAAATCCCAATCACTCACATCTTCCACGAAATGAAGTGTTTTCACTTCAGCATCGGAGACAAACGATCCTCCACCTCCGACAGCATCATTTCACGGTCATCCACCAGACCATCTTGGGCTCGTTCCCTCAGCGTCATCTCAACCAGCTTCGACACAAGTCTCCGGTCGGAATTTGATTCAAACAACAATTCTAAAGACCTCAGTGACACCGTCGGATTCTCCGAGCTCTTATCTCAACGCCGATCGAACAATCTGAGAGTTTTTAAATTCTCCGAGTTGAAATCGGCAACTAAGGGATTCAATCGAGCGCTTGTGATTGGTGAAGGAGGATTCGGTTGTGTTTACAGAGGAGTTGTCGCCGGCGAAGGTGATTCGTCGTTGGATGTTGCTATCAAGCAGTTGAGCCGTAATGGATTTCAGGTATGAACTTTTGCCTCTTTTCTTCCGTTTTATTTATCTTCTTTATGTTGATTTTCAAATGATTAAGAACGGTATTAACGGAAGTTTTAACTGAACCGTTAACTAGGTTGAGAATAGGACAAAATCAACCAACCTAGTAACTTCCTGATACCAGGTTCAATTCCCATCGTCGTTAAAAAAAAAAATAAAAAAAATGTTGTTGAACACTTGGACCGACAGCTTTTCACGGTTTGTTTTTAGTAGTACATTCGTAATAGTAGATAGATATTTTGGATGTTTAATGGACATTCGGGTGGTTAAAATGTCTTACCTTTAAGTAAGAGATGATAGTTCAAATCCAGCTAAAAACATATATAATGCAAACTTGTTAATATACATGTTTACTTGACCCGATTATATATACATGTTTACCCGATTATATATCTAATATTAATTTCATTTTCTATAATTATTTTTTAACTATAACTACATTTCAAATAAGAATAAACTATGTCAAAGTATGCTTTTTTTTTTCATGTGGATATTTTATGAAACTTGAATGCAAGTTTAGTAATGTTTATTTTGTTACACGTTTAGCATATTTTGTTAAAACAAACGTATATTTTTTTATTCACCAGATAGATACTAGGCATGTTTTGAGAAGGGTATACCTTACGGACATATTTAGTAAACTAACATCCCATATATAATTTATTAAATTTTAAAAAATATTACTTTCACTCTGTAGCAGTCTTCTTTAACCACCACCACCATCAACCATTTGCCAGTGGAAATTTTGGTAAATTCCTGACCCCATTCAACTTACAAATACACTATATAACCAGAGACGAAAAAAGTATTTAATTAAAAAATAACAAAAGATTGTTTTCTATAATGATATATAAACCTATAGATAATGTCATGTAAAGTTGTTTTACATTTTTTATCTTAAAAATTTTATTTAAAATTTCATCCTTTAATTTTCAGGGGCATAAAGAGTGGATTAACGAAGTCAACATTTTGGGGGTAGTCAACCATTATAATCTTGTAAAATTGATTGGATATTCTGCAGAAGATGATGAAAGAGGGATCCAACGGCTATTAGTATACGAGCTGATGCAAAATAAAAGCTTGGAAGACCATTTGTTGGGTCGGGTCGGATCTCCTCTTTCATGGATGACCCGTTTACAAATTGCTCATGGTGCGGCCCGTGGTTTGGCTTATTTACATGAGGAAATGGATTTTCAGGTACAATTTGTTTCATGCATAAGGAAACGAATTTGCATCACTATCTTTAATACGAATATAATGAAACTATTTTTAAAAAAATAAAAAAAATCACGTCGTAATGTAGTATGATTACAGTATACTTAAATACATAAAAAAACGATAATGCTGATGAAATTCTTATAACAAACGCGTAAACTAGTTTTAAAGTACTATAATATATGTATTATCATTATACTGCATATGTACAGTATACATAAATAGACGAAAAGAACAAATAGAAAACCGATTAAATCCTTTGGGAAATGCATATATGAATTCAAAGGACTATAATTTCTGAATTATCATCACACTTCATATGTGTAGTATGTCATGTTGCATATATGTAGTATCGAACAACTTACGACGCGATATATTCAATATAGCTTCATTATACTCGTATTAAAGATAAAAAAAAATGTGATTATATGGTTTAATTCGTTTTTTAAAATAATAACGTATGAAGAAAATAAGAAAATGTTTAAAGAAAACTTAAGTGTGGTTTTTTATGTGCACACAAGGGACTACTTCTCAAACGAACCTTCTCCTTTGCAATTATTGTTGGATAATTATTTGAGAAATTAAGGATTTGTTATTTTTTATTTTGTGCAGTTAATTTTTCGTGATTTCAAAACTTCAAATATTCTTTTGGATGAAGAGTTTAACCCGAAGCTTTCAGACTTTGGGCTTGCTAGACAGGGCCCAACTGCTGGAATGGGCCATGTTTCAACAGCTGTATGTTCTTCTCTTATTTAATCTTTTTTATAACAAAAAGTCAACAAATTTATATATTAACGGGTCAATATGGCAATTTTTATACCAAATAAGGGAAACACAAGTTTTTTTACCCGCGCGTTGCAGCGGAAGGGTAAACTTCTTTTCATGTGTGACGGTGACATTAACGTAGTTAAGTACAAAAACGCTACACATTGTGGTCACAAAACCGTACGTTACCCCAAGACCGTTGATTATACTCATAAGTCATAACTATTAACATTGTAAGTATTTGAAATTTTATATAAGAAATGAAACTATCGCTAGTCCGTACATTACGACGTCTTAAAAAATAACGAACAAAAGTTATTGAAAGAAAATTTTATTATAAATACCATAATAGGTAAACTTTTCATTAGAAACTTGAAAGGGGTAAAGTGACATTCTACAAAGTTGAGGGGTGAGTTTATATATTATATACAAAGTTGAGGAGAGTGATTTAGAACAAATAAAGATTAAAAGTTTAAGGGTTTGATTTGTAATAAAATCAAAGTTTAGGGAGGTTGTGGTCAGTGACAGTGCCACCGACGTTCCATAATAAGGAGTATGTAATGTTAAATGGGTTGAAAGAGGAAAGTTTCCAACAGTGTACTTCTAATTTTGGGTTAAATAGAAGTTATATTTTATATATCCAACTTTCAGAATTTACCTTTTGATGAGTGGTAAAAAAACAATGATGTATATGGTTACATCAAATGGTAAAAAGAAATTAAAGTTTTCCGTATCTAACTGTAAGTTTTAAAAAGTTTGATACATCAAAATGAACTTTTGAAGTTCACTACATTGACAAGTTTGACTCATTTTGGTATAGTTAACATGTTAACTTGTACTACCTCTTAAATCATTTTATTTAATAGAGTAGCTTGCTATTGTAATATAAAAAATTCTAGTCTAATGGGTCACACAAGAAAAATCAAAAAAGGAAATTGGTCAAATTGGGTGTTATCCAAAGTGCATTTAAGTGTATAAAATCTTCTAAATTATTCTAAGGATTAGATTGATATTATTATTATTATTATTATTATTATAGATTTATTCTATCATAAAACATGTAGTAAATAAACAAAACAAAACAAAACTGTTTCCGAAACCTGACGGGGAAATGAAAGATATTTTGTTCTATCATAGAAAATTATTTGATTCTTGCCTTTAAAAGAATTTCCATGATACACAAGAACAATCATTTTTTTAGGTTTTTAGGATTTAATGATACCTAAGAGCAGATTCACACCTTTCTTTTCTATTTTACTTTATTTTATCTTTTAAAAGAATCAGTTGGTTTTTAGGAGCAGTCATTTGATTTGGTAATAGTAATAAAAAAATGGACAAATAGAAAAGTATATGACATGTACTAAAAGTTACATAACTTTTTAACAGTTGAAGAGTTTTTATTAAATGGAAATTACTCTGTGAATTATATAATTACATGTTTTGAACCCGTTTCTGCCATTTTTGCACCCGTCTATAGCAATATATGTTAAGATAACTACAATCTACTTTTTTACCATAAGTTTTTTTATTTCTTGTTAAAAATTACTCTCAACTAAAAAAATAAATAAAAAAAAAAACTAACATTTTCTGCTATTTGATTTTCTTAAGGTTGTTGGCACAGTAGGTTATGCAGCACCAGAGTATCTTCAGACGGGTCGATTAACATCGAAAAGTGATGTTTGGAGTTTCGGTGTGGTCCTATACGAGCTTATCACGGGTCGAAGAGCAGTGGAACGAAACTTACCAAGAAACGAACAAAAACTAATAAAATGGGTAAAACCGTACGTTACAGATTCAAAAAAATTTCATCTTTTAATAGACCCGCGTCTCGAAGGACAATTTTCTCTCAAATCAGCCCAAAACCTTTCATCTTTAGCTAATAAATGTCTTACAAAGAACCCGAAAGCCCGACCCAAAATGAGTGAAGTGGTTGAAATGATTGGGAATATTATCAATGACTTGTCACCATCACAAGCCGAGCCTGGGCCCAAACCCGAGCCCAAGTCTGAGCCCAAGCCCATGCCCAAACCCGAGCCTGAGTCTAAGTGCGAATCGCGGTTTGTTACGGAAGAAATTGAAGCGCGTCAAAAGGAAATAGTAACAAGAAAAGAAGAGGTTAATGGTGGTTACATGAAGAACGTTTTTTACTTTAAAGAACTACGAAATAGATCAATTGGGAGATTTGATTGGAGACATTTGTCACTAGGAATGATTAAACATAGTGCTTGTTGAAAGTTTTTTTTTAAGATTTGAGAAGATAATCAAAAGGTGTGATTTTTAATAATTTATCAATCATAAAGTGTAATGGGCTAATAGCAAGGAGTTGTGATTAAGGAAAGTTGGTATACATAGTCTTGGAGTGATTTAGTATGAATATGTAAAAATGAAAAAAAAGAAAAGAAAAAGGAATAATACTATTGTGCACTGAATTAAAAAGTATAACATTTCGTCTTCAGTTTTTGTTAATTGTAGATATACAAGAAATATGAATGAACGAAAACTTCAACTATATATTTTAGGTAGTGGTGGATTCATGTTTCTATTGGGTTCAAACAATTATAGTAATCGTAGCGAGATTGATATATTTTTTGGTTGTAACAACTGAAATTCTTTTTATTGCTTACCATAGTTGAGTATAGGTGGTCTCCCCTCGCCTTAGTTTCACTCGTGATAATAACAAATAACAAATATCAATCAACTATCTATGAGTATAATAAGAATTACAATTACAAAATATAATCAAATCAAAGATTATTACAATTATCTAAATCTGTAACTGATATGTTTGCTATAATAACGATAACATGATGTTTGTGTTGGGAGAAAAAAATATAAGAAAATTGTTGAAGTCTAGTATTATGCTGAACTATGATGGAGGCCATCTTTCCAGTAGCTTACTAACACGGTTTTAAGGTTTTCAACAAAAGTCACTAAAACGATCAAATAGAGAGAATAAGAAAGTTCAAAGATGAATTTGTAATTTACTTGGAATCAGAGGCAAGCTCAAAATCTAAATTTCAAATTAGGTCAACAATAGTTATAGCCCATATTAGTCTTGTTTTTCTTGACCTCACTTTGCTAGACATGTAAGATTGAGTCATTAGAACACCACATGAGAACAGTTCTAAAGCCAATCCAAAAAAATGATACTTGAACTCCACAATTTGCTTATGCTCAAACACTAATTAAATTTTTTTTTAATAATCGGTGAGAATCATACCCATTTCTTCTTTATAAAATCAATTCCATAAAACAAAGTCCCGTTGATTTAAAGAATGATACTGTGAGACACTGTTTTTGATTTTTTTTAAACGCACCATAAAAGAAATGTAGCTTTTCAGAATTTTGAAAGAACCGATTAGTTAACTTCTGACCCAGTTCCCATTTAAAAAAGTCCGAGCAAAAGTGCAAAACCAACACATCAAATGTAGTTACGAACTCTCATCAGCACTAAACGCATCACCCATTATACGCGCAAATAAAAACCAAGATTCTAAACAGCCACCACACATCAGAAAAACATATTTAGACAATTGCTAAACACTCACTATGCTCTCGCGTCTTGCCCTTGTAGCATGATTGTCAGATGACGGTCAGTGTGTCCAATATACCAATGTTATCAATTAACCGTCTTAGTGGTTTAATCGATTTAAAGACTTGATACCCTTATAAAAGAGTGAGTGGCTTGAATAATATTATTGATGTGACAGTAAGCAAATACATCACTTAACCTTTTAAAGGTTTAACTTCCAAAAGCTCTGATTTTTTATATTGGTTTCAAAATGGTCATTGATAAACACAAATACATTTATTAATTCAGCAAGCAGATACATCACTTGACAATTACACTGTTTACTTAAAACCTAAAACAAAATTATCTCAAATGAGGTTTCCATAACAAAAGAGGAAAATGAGACCTTGATTTAGTATCTATTCATCTTGAGTAGCAGCACCTTGGTTCAATTCAGCAAATCTCAACCCGACACGCATTGAATGCTTCAAAAACTTCTCCGCACATCTCTTCACGCATGTTTCCTCTTGTTTGTCTAATGTTTTGCGCCTGAATGTGTCAACACAATCGGTAAAGCATCTTTCCACAAGTGTGTTGTACATCCTTAGACTGCAATAGAAATCATCAGCAAATAATGTTTAGAAAATATTTCATCTTATTGTAACTATAATGTTATAACACATACTTTTTTACAAATGATTACAATCTTCAAGACTTAATTTGAAGAATAAACTTTAAAAGAATATAAAACTCAAACTACAAAGTTTTAAACTTGTTCAATTTAAATCGATTTGGGAAAATCAACTCAATTTTGACCATATATGTTCTATTTAAGTTTATTCTGAAACTTGTAATCAAAGACTTTCGCAACTAGATAAGAATCCACATCTATAGTGCTCATCATATTTTCAATCAAACAGCATTTCAAAGTTAATACGCATACAATATCTAACAATAGGAAAGATTAATAATAAACTGAAACGATTTTAATGTTTTATAAACGAAAAATAGTATATATGATCTGACAGATAAGGCACTGACAATCAAATCGCAAAGATGAGACGACAACAAAGAGCTATAAATCTGCAGCAAAATGAAACAATTCGGGATCGAAGAACTAATCGATCACAGTCGAGCAAGGTGCGTTGCTACAGTTCTGATGAATACGGTTTATGAATCGATCGTGTTTCAATGGAATAACAGCAAATCAGTTCGTTTAACAAGCAAATTGTATAAGTTGCAGAAGATATCATAAGAAAATAGCAAAGAGCGGGTACAGAAAACCTGTCTCGAATTTGAAGCTGGTCAATCATGGTGGACATACGAGCTTGATCTTCCGGCGGAAGAGTCCCCAAATCTCCGAGCATACTTTTGTCCATTGTTGACTCTTCTCTCGATTCGATCCTTCTGTTGTTTAGCTGAAAGTGAAATTAGGGTTTTGTGTTCGGTCTCTACGTTGGTGAGAACTGGGGGAGGGCTTCTAAAGGCCCATTTCCAGAATAGTAAACCCAAAACATTGGGCTGAGACTATGACTCTATTAGAACTGAGATTATTACATATCACAAGATATGAAAAAATAAAAGAAACTTGAGACATTATATATATTATATATGAGGTACAAAATAAATTACCAAGTTGGAAACTGTAAAAGTAGAATATCCACTTGGTCTCCTTAGCTGTTTCATCTGGGCTGAGGTCCTTCAGTTTTACCAATTACGAGTTATAGGACACTGAATGATGAGGCCGATTGCTACTCCTGCACACTAGAATGAACTGTTAGAAGGGGTCACACTCTGACGCTCAAGTCATGTTTTACACAAATGTGTATCTAGAGATTAACAATACGTCGCTCTAACAAATGGAGAGAGGCTTAAGCCTTCATTATATGGGAAAATGGATAATATTTGACCTATACAAGTAGCTCACATTTAGGTTAAAAGTATACGGTTCGGTTGGAGTAAACTCCCCTGGATCTGTCTCTTAACCAAGTTTAGTGAGGTATTTAATGCATGTAAGTATGCATTAATGTTGGTACATTACCAAGTTAACAAGTAATTTTTTATTTTATTTTTATGTATTAGTATTATGCTCATAGTAAAGATCAAATACGTTCGTAATTATGGTGTTATTACATTAAAAAATTATGAACATTTAGAAAATAAGAGAATATGGATATGACTTGCATGTGTACGCTTATTGTTATGTAAGTATAAATGTATAATGTGAGTGTTATTTTGGTGTTTTTGCCCTCGGCCTTTGGTTCCTTCCTTGGACACATGTAATTTTATGGTGGCTTCGTATATTTTTAGTGGTTATATGCCTTTTTGGATCATCTCTTTCTTATTTAGATATACATAAGTATAACTGAAGGGGTATTATATATGTTACGATCTTTTTCCTTAACTGTGTTTTTTTTTTCTATTTAAGTGTTTTTAGTAAGGTTTTAATGAGTCAACATTATTGATCATGTAGTATTGATCTATATATATTTAGAAGAACTGAGTCACTGTTGTCTACAAGTATGATGTTAAAAGTGTTTAGTATAAAATATTTAAAGACTAGTGTTTTGAAGGTATACTATTTTAGACTCAATCTAATTTTTATGGCTTTAGAGTTCTTTTATGTACATGTGTATACATGGTGTATGTTGTAATTATTCTATAAGAATAGAAATATGTTTTCTTCCTCACACTAGTGTCTCGTTTACATCTAGCTATTTGTCATAGAGACGTAATATTTAAAAATACACGTATTTTAGAGGCGGGTAGATATTAAAACTCACAATAGGTATTTTATTTTTTTATATAAAACCCCCTTAATTCAAAATTCCCTTTTTTGGTATGGTTGAACAACTATTGTCAATTGTGAAAGCATTTTGAATTTTATGGCATTGATTTAACGGGAGTGAGATTAAATACAAACTTATTCTTTTGTAAAAATCATGAGAACTAAATTGTTATTATAAATAATAAAGTGTCAATACAAAAATTATGTTATATGTAATCATAACATTGTGAAAATGTTACAATAACACCTTGTTATTTATGATCTCACTTTGAAACTCATAATTTTAACAAAAAAACATTTATAAATAATAAAGTGCTACTACTAGAAGTAGTTATGTTTTGTTGGTCGCCAATCCTTCGGTAATCAAACTCACAAACAATAATCGAACAACAAACAATACACGAATCGTAAATCTTTATTTATTGAATCTGAGAATTTTTGGGTTACAAACATATGAAATCTAAACGCCTATTTATACTAATCGAGGTGACGATTCATAAACGGTATAATCGTCTTTAAACGTCACTTGTTTGATCTTGGTCGTCCCTTCCAGTTTGATCCTAGGGTTCCGGCCATTCTTGAATCGTCGCTTTGTTTCCGAACGGTGCCATCGTCCGTTCTTTTAATCCATGTTTCCTATTGTACACAACTAGTCCTTCTGGTACTCTAACTAATACAAATTCTATCTAAAGTATAACTTTAGACTAATTACATAAACAACCTTAAACTTAAATATTTAGTTTTACTTCAACATGTTTTATGTACAAACATATCATTGTGAAAATATTACAATAGCACCCTGTTATTTATACAATCACTTGGATCTCATAATTTTTACAAAAAAAATGATGCGATATTATGATATCACTTTATTATATATAATACCAATTTGGTTGTTAAAAACTTTACGAAAAATATAGTTTGTATCAGAACCGTCCTTACTTTAATATATCACGTCTTTATTCTATTTTGGGAGGAAGAAATCTTCTTTGTAAAACTGTATTAACATCTAAATAGCTTTACTTCCTCTTTTCTTCATCCTATTGTAAAAGTATCCGCCTTTCAAGTTCAAATTGTTATGACCATATATGTAAGAGATTTCAAGAATACTATTTTATTGGGTCCTTGGAGCATTCAGAGTAGCTTTTCCAAAATAATGTGAGAGTAACATGTATAATTTAGGGTGTGGTTGAGAGTGTTTGTGAGTAGATGAGAGAGAAATATTTATGATTTTGTTTGTTTTTCCCCCAAAGTTAGAAAAAAATATAGAGATGGGGATTTTGGTGTATGAGAGAGAAAATGTAATAATGTTATTTTAATAGTTTTTTAAAGTGGTTGTGAGTGAATGAGAGAGAAAGAGATAATGATAAAGGTATGAAAAAGTATGATTTAATTAGAAAAAGTACAAATAGGGATGGAGAAGCTACTGTGAATGCTCTAATCTCATAGTAAGTGGGTACGTAAAATCACAAATCAAGTACGTAAGAGATTGAAAAAACCTTATTAATACTATACTTTACTATAATTCTCTATTTTGTATTGTAATTTTATTTAAATGATAAAACACGTAAAACTTATTTTATTTTTGTAATGTTAGCTGAACTTGATTTACCAACAGAAAAAGAGTTCACGTGATTTTTTAATGATAATTGGAACCACGTGATCTCAAGTATTAACCATTTATTACTTTGATAAAATGCCCAAAACCCCCTCTTAAGGTCTGTTTGGCATGAGTTAATGAAATAGTCAAATAATTGAAATGAACGAGATATGGAATTGAACAAGAGAAAGAAAATTATCATTATCGTCCCATTGTCATGTTTGATTACTTACAGTAATGAAATGAACCATTAATTTGTGTTGATTTTGTAGGAAGGAAAGAGTTGAACAAATGAAATACAATTTATGACTCGGATCATGGTTTGAGTTATTATTTAGGTCGTGGGTATAGTCATGGTTTGGGCCATGGGTTAGTTTATGGTTCGGTCAAGGGTTGAGTCATGTGTTTGGGTTGTTGGTTGGTTCGTGGTTCAGGTCGTGGGTTAGTTCATGGTGGTTGTGGGTCAGTACATGGTGGTCGTAGGTAGGATCATGGTTCGGGTCATGTTTTAGGACATGTTCCAGGTCATGGTTCGGGTCATATATTGGGCCCTAGGCGACGGATCATGTGTCAGATCATGGTTCAGATTATCCCTTTAAGGCAAGAAATGAAAAAGTGCCTTACTTCAAAGAATGAAAAATAATTAATAGTGAATCACATTCCTTATGTAATTAGACATTTCAATCTTATGCGATTACCAAACATTTTTTTTATTCAAATGTAATGACTTATTTCATTACATCTTCTATATGCATATCGAACACTACCTTAGATTGTAAACCCATGAAAATCCATCAAACTTAATCAAAATCTTTGTTTTTCACATGCCATAATTACCCATGTTGGGATAAGATTGGTTTAAGATTTAATTAATCTCTTGGTCTTGATAATGACCAACTTTAAGTGACTAAATATTAGTTCATCAAAGATGAATGTATGTCACATACATGCTTGGTTTTGATAACCACTAACTATAAATGACTTAAAATAATACTAGTTTATCAAAGATGAATGTTTGTCACATACATGCATAATGTACTTGATTATTATTTTTAAACATGCAAGTCTAGTTAATCAAGTTAAAGACATGTGGTGTAATTATAAAGCTACTCAATTTTTGTTTTTTCGTCTAAACCATTTTAACATGTTATTTTAAGCAACTAAATTATTTCTTATAATTCAACTAGGTATTTCTCGTGCGCGCGTTGCGGCGCGGTTTTGCATAATATTTACAGCATTATTGGCATAGTCTTTAGTCTGGGTGGCGATGCGTTTTTGAACAGCCAACAT
>WOUH02007640.1:0-17626 GCA_009936405.2 Stevia rebaudiana
GCTACTCGGATAAACAAAGTTACTCGAACACTGTTCCCTGTTCGAATGATCAAGAATAAAGAATAAAGAATAAAGAACAACTATTTGTTGTTCGAAAGAATAAAAGCTATTCGAATGAACTCTTATTCATTTGAACCATTTACTGTTCGAATGAATAATTGAGTGTTCGAATGACCTGTTCCTTATTCGAATTCATACTTTGTATTAATTATAAGTTGAACTGGGTCATGATCCATCAGTCCACTGTACCCTGTTCGACTGAGCTCATGGTTCTTCGAACAACCTGGTACACGTGTATTGATTGATGGGCCTTTAGCATTTGATTTTATTCTCTTTGTAAATGGGCTTTTCTGACATCAGACATTTCCTATAAATCGAATAAGTTAGGGTTTTAGAAGGTGAGCTGAATATGAGAGAGATTCCATTGTTGAGAGCTTTTGTAATTAGTAACTTTCTTTGCAATACAAGAGCATTTAGTTTTCACTCTTCACTGTTGTTTATCTTCTTTGAGCTTATGTCTTGATCCAATCAATCCTTGTTTCCGCCATTGATTAATTGTAGAGGTTTTTCCCGGCCTTGTTACAGTTGATTAGATTCATCTTAACCGATTGGACGATCCTGACACCCTTCTGAAAGTTTCCTCAAAAGCAGTAGCTTCGGTGTGTCTGCTTCAATTTACTAACCATATTTTTTATAAATCAATCAGCTCCAAGTCATTTAAATTGAAGATTTCAAACCATGCTGAGAAAAACTGAACTGCACCAGTCTCCCTTTTTACCAGATAAGCACCCCATCCAAAATCATACTTCCACCCCATAATTTTGGCTCTTTGAGATATAAGTTCTTCATCTTTAACACTTAGGGTTTCTTTGTATGTCATTCCCGTATTCAACATGTATTGGGAAGATTTAGATGACTGTTTTGGAGCATACTGTTTTGAAAAAGAGGATTGTGCTTGAGATTTTGATAATGATTGTGGGATAAGTGATTTTGGTTTTGTGAAAGTTGGACTGGAGGAGGCAATTCTTCTGATAACTGGCCTTTTAGATAAGTGTAGGCTAGTTTCTTTTCCAGCCTTTTCATCAGCTGCTAGAAAGTCAAGAACTCTTTTTATCAGTGTTTGTCTTTTCATTTTAGAGTAGCTTCTTGATGGAACACCTCTATCATGCAAAAAGTTTCTTAATGCTTGATCATTCATGGTAGATGGATCAGGTTGTTTTAGTTTGTTTGCCAAGTCTGCATCAGCTTTTCTTGCTCTTTTCTCTCTTTTTCTTTCTTTTCTCTATTCTCTTTCTCTAATTCAGTTTCAGTTTCAGGATCCAGAAGGGTATTAAGTTTATTTACTTCAAAAGATAGTTGTTCAAAATAATTTGTATCTCATCTATTTGTGGATCAGTTGAAATGACAGATGATTCACCTTGAGCACTGCTTGATTCATGTATTTCTTTGATGAACTGTTCATTGTATGCCAATTCTGCATCAATTAAATCACCTATCAAAACACCAACAACTTTCACTTGTTTCTTATCCAACTTTTCTTTAGACTTCGAAGTTTCTGGAATTATAGCTTTTCCCCTGGCATTTTCTTGCCTTTTCTTCAAAGTTTCCAGCTGCTTTTTAATGAAATTTCTATCAACTTCTGATCCAGGAATATCTTTTGTGAATTCCTCAAATGATGGTATTTCAAAGTTTAATGGATCCTGATTGGCTTTAACTAGTACATCATTGAACCCATATTTTTCAAAGATTTGAGCCTTATACTTTGGATGTTGTTCATGACCTGAGGTTGATGCTGTGTAACACCCGGTTTTCAGATAAGGCATGACCTAGATGCTTATATCGATAAAAGGAAAACCCATGATACCTCGATAAACGCACCGAGACTATTGGACAAATCCCGAGCCTAAAAAGTTTTATCTCACGATTATATTCGTTGGAGAATTTAGAGTCAAATGAGTGTATGCGAAATTTGGATTTGAGCGATGGTTTGAAAGATACACGCTAAGCAAGAAGCGTTGAATAGGGCCAAAATCTCAACACCTCCTTAGGAGGTGAAACCAATGGGGTTAGATAGAGAATTAAAAATCATGAAAGTAGGCGAAAACGTCGCGCAAAACGGAGTTCAAACGAAGCGGGAAATGACGTAACAAGATTAACCAGTCGAGGATGAGTCAGAGGACACGTGTCGTGTCCAGGTGAAATGTGGCAGAAGCAGCGGATGAATCATCAGACAGGTGGCGAAGCCACGAGGGTTCGGTGCTGACACAACCCACGCGCCATAGGGGTGTGTGTGTCCGCGCGACACGCATGGGACCACCTAATCAGTCTATAAATGGCTGCCACGAGCAGCCATAATTCCCGCTCACTGTTTCGTTTCTCTGGTCCTTTTTACGCTCAAATACCCCTCTAGACTCATAGTGGAAGAAGTTAGGTGTCGGGAATCACCGGAAGGCTCTCGGGAAGCTCTCGATTCGCGTGTGAAGTTGGTGGTGCTGGAAATCCATAGAGTGATAAACAGAAGTTTTGGCCGGTTGAAGGTGAGTTCTATGAGCCCTTTAACTAATTAACGTTTTTGGGCCAAGCATACTACTGTTATGTGTTTATTTCTTCAAAACCATATACATTGTATAAGATAGAATGTTTATAGACATGTCGTTGTAATGCCCGTGGTAAGTCGGGATTATGAAATTAAACGTGTCGTTATAATGCCCATGTGATTCGAGATTATATAATAAACAATAAATCTTAAAATGGTTTTGGAAAGATACTCAGGGTTGAGTATAGATGTGGTTAGGATAATGAATGGGTATTGATGCGATGATTTATTGTGGTTTAAAGGTCTTGTAGAAAGAAATAGAGTCTATGCATTAATTGTATTGAAACCGACTTTGGTCGATGACCCTAGCAATATGATAGTTAGACAAGCGGTACTGTCCAACCTGCTACTGTGGGGAACACTGCTCTGGTTAGAGAGTAGCCCTGAAATATGGGGTAACTGATCAGTTGACTGTTCGATTAAGGTTGGTGACGACCAAGCTAGAACAGGGTATATGCAACCCTAAAGAACGGGCTTGATAAACTAATAAATGGCTTAGGTAATCCGTTAGTGTTAAACTAACGAAGGTCTCGGGTACGTTGGTGCCCGATTGGACAGAATTCCGTTGATATTAAAACTAACGAAGGTCTCGGGCACGTTGGTGCCGAGGATAGAATGTATTAGCATATTGACTGAACTATTTCTATAAGCATGTAAAACCTGATTGTTGTGCCGTGTCATATAAAACCTGATTATGAATTGATACCGAGGTAAGCGGTAATAAAACTTAGAACTCACCAGCGAAAGCTGAGCGTGTTTAGTATGTATGCTAGATTGACAGCTCAAGGTGAAAGCAGCAGGGCAGGAGCATATGGAAGGCATTGGTGTAGGCTGCTTTGGAGGGCATCAAGAGTTGAAGACTAATAGTTAGTCTTATGAATGTAATGTATAGTTTTGGCATTTTGATGTAATTTAACCTCAATTATGTTAACAAATAAAGTCTTCGGCTATTATTCTCTATTTGCCATGTGTTCATGTGTAATTTCAAATGTGACTGGATCCTGGGGATTTAGGGTGTCACAATTTTTTTGATAGAGATATTACTTAACCAATGCTAGGGAGTCAGCACTCAGATTATCATTTGTCAAATTAAATGTTTTATAAGATGAGCACATACCTGGTCATTTGTCCCAGCACTATAACTTCACGAACCATGAAGTGACACTTCTCCCAATTAAGCATGAGGTTCGTTTCTTCGCATCAGTCCACAACACGATCTAGATTTTTAGACAGTGAGCAAAAGAACTGCCGAATACAGAGAAGTCGTCCATGAAGACTTCCATAGAGTTCTTAATCAACTTATGGAAGATGGCAACCATACATCGCTGGAAAGTAGCAGGTGCATTGCACAACCTGAAAGGCATGTGGCGATATGCGTAGGTGCCGAATGGACATGTAAAGGTGGTCTTATCCTGATCCCCTAGTGCAATGGGGATTTGGAAAAACCAGAGAAACCGTCAAGGAAGCAGTAAAACTCCTGACCGGATAAACGCTCAAGCATCTGATCGATGAAGGGTAGCAGGAAGTGGTCCTTGCGGGTGGCATCATTTATTTTCCGATAGTCGATGCACACTCGCCACCCGGTCACAGTTCTTGTACGAATGAGCTTGTTCTTTTCATTTGTGACAACGGTCATCCCTCCTTTCTTTGGAACCACCTGGACTGGGCTGACCCATGGAGAGTCAGAGATGGCGTAGATCAATCTCGCGTCTAATAATTTGATCACCTCCTTTTTAACGACTTCCTGCATGTTCGGGTTAAGTCGCCGTTGAGGTTGAACAACGGGTTTAAAATCATCCTCCATCAAGATTTTATGAGTGCAGAAAAAAGGATCGATGCCTTTGATGTCGGTGAGTTTCCATGCAATTGCACCATGACGTGCATTCATAACCATCATCAACTTCTTTTTCTCTTCCTCTGTTAGGGTAGATAAGATGATGACAAGAAAGTAAGGATCGTTATTGAGGAAGGCATACTCAAGATGGGCAGGCAGCTCCTTGAGCTCAGGAGGTGGGGGCCTCTCGGTAGGTGGATCTCTCACTAACACTTCGAATACCTCGACGGGTTTGAGCGCGTCAGGAGGTGGTGGGTCGTCAAAGGATGATAGATCGATACCCTCATCCTCAAGAAATGGAGGAATGGAGCTCTCAGAATGTAAGATCGGAGCTTTTGAAAAATAGAATGAATCATCATGATCTTGACTATAGGTCATAGATTTGAATATGTCGAAGGTGACTGATTCATTATCAACGCGAAGAGTAAATTTACCCTCATGGACATCAATGAGGGCTCGAGCTGTAGCCAAAAAGGGACGGCCGAGAATGAGTGGCATCGCGGTGTCTAGGTCAAGAACTACGAATTCTACTGGGAAGATGAGTTTATCCACTTGCACGAGTACGTTTTCTATGATTTCGGTGTATATAGAATGGAACGGACGTCTAGCTAAAGGGTCACGTGAGTGGGAGCGAGTGTTCGAGGCCAAGCTTAATGAACAAAGAATAGGGCATAAGGTTCATGCTTGCTCCTAGATCTGTGATGGCACGAGAAGTGTTGAGGTCTCCAAAATTACAGGAGATGGTGAAAAGACCTGGATCTGTCTCCTTTTTAGGAAGTGTGTCCAGGAGGCGGTCGGAACACTCTTTACTCAGTATGGCTGTGGAGAACTCTTCAAGTTTAGCCTTATTGGTGAGTAGATCTTTCAGCTTTTTGGCGTACTTGGGCATTTTTGAGAGAGTCTCAACAAATGAAAGGTGGAGGCTGATTTTCTTTAAGTCATCGGGAAATCGAGAAAGGGAAGAAGGCTCGGAATCCTGGATGCTCATTTTGTTTTCGATCACAAATTCGACTGGTTATGCTGTACTTGCTGGACTAAGCCTCAGGTGCACCTCGTCATTTGTGATCTCTATTTCTTCATCAACAAGTTCTTCATCTACCCTTGTTGATGGTGAACTGAAGATGGGTTCTTCATTTGTGATAATGGCATCCACCTGGGTGAAAGAAGAAGGGTTATTCCAGGTGGGAGAAATGGGTAGTTGATCTTCTATCTTTGCCTCCATGCATTCTATCCCTGGTTCGAGGTAGGTGAGAGTATTCTGATGTTCACTGAGAAGAGAATCTTCACTCTGAAGGGTAGCTTGAATGGCCTGAAGGATGTGACCATGAGCTTCTTGGGTGGCTGCTATGTCGGAAGTGGTGGTAGGCTCAGACCGTTGATCAAGAGATGGGGAAGTGTCAGAATGGGGGTTTACTTGACGAGGAGGATGCCAACCTGCGTGTATAGAATTCACAGGTTCACACGAAAAATATGAATAATCTCGGATGTCGTGCTCCTCCTTACACAATTGGCATTTTCGCAATTGAGCTTTTATGACTATTATATCTGCTGCAAATTCGAAGATCATCATGACTATACTAAGATCAGGGGTGACCTGATTGCTACTCCCTGTAAGAGGAGGTTCACTAGTTATGGGGTTTGAATCCCCAAGGTCAGTCATGGGTAGTTCTTTGATGGTTGCAAATCTCTCAAACATTTTATTACACTCTTTTACTATTTTGCGATCCATAAGATGTTCGCTAGCTGTAGTATTAAATCGCTAGCTGCAGTATTAAATCGCTTTTGCATCTCTGAACTGATTCCATTGTGGACAGGATTTGATGAGAGAATTGAAACATTCCCAGGTAGATTGGTATGACTAGTTTGGTTTCATCTGGAAAGTTTGAATACGCTCTTGGATACGTGCTGCATGAGAAGGTGGATAGTACTTATTCAAAAAGGCACTTTCAAGTTCCTTCCACGTGGTGATGGAGTTTTCATCAAGGCGTTCAAACCATAAGAGTGGGGTTCCAGAGAGAGAAAATGGTAACAATCTCAGATAAACAGATTCTCGGCTTGAACCTTGAACCTGGAATGAGTTGCACAGGCGAACGAAACGAGAAATGTGACCTGAAGCATACTCATTTTCGTGGTTTTGGAATGGGGAATGAGTAATGCTGATCATCACAGATGAGGGAATCTTCCATGTAGTAGTGAGCAAAGGTTGTTTGATGATTGGTGAGCGGACTCTGGTGAATCCCTGGCAGCCAGTTGGCGGACGGTGCGATGCTCGGTGGTGTCTTCTGTCATGATGGTGAGGAGGTCGTGAAATGACAGAGGGGGGGGAGGGGGTTTAAAGAATTTGAGAGTTCAACTTAAATAAAAATAGTTAAAATGACCGAAACTAAACAGAGACTAAACTAAGCATACAAAACAAGCAAATAGATCCTAAGTGCCTATGTGGTTCCCCGGCAACGGCGTCAAAAACTTGATGTGTCGTGATCATGCAGATTTAACAGTCTAGTAATAATATTTATATAAAACAATCAACCAAAACACACACGACAGTGAACCGGTCAGCATGCAGTGCTTAAGGTAAGACCGAGTATCGAACCAAGGATACACGGACAGAACCAAGGTGTACTCAAGATCTACTTAAGGTCATGCAACTTAAAAAAGGTCTCTAAGGTCAAAGTCAACCAAAAAGTCAACTCTAGGTCAAAACAAGCGAATATCAAACAAATATCAATAAAATTAACAAAAGAGTAGTCACCTAGTCTACAATCATGCAATTAACCAATTATATGGACTCATCAAATTGGATTTGGTTTCGTTTAATAGTTAGTTAATGGTATTAAGTCAAATTAGTACAATTATCCTCTCGGTCTACTACAACTAACTCAAGACACCTATTAATCTAACTTGTTAGCTTCCTAAATCAGTGGTATAGGTTTCCTCTCGGCCTAACCTAATCTTTAACGCGTATTCTAACACGCGGTTTTCCTCTCGGCCTAAACGGTGTACCAAGACCACAACTAATAACCTTTCATACTTTCAATTACCAACCAATTAGCCTAATTTAATAGGTTATCCTCTCGGTCTACTCAATTAAACCAAACAAACCGCTAGATAACCTAAACTTATACCCTCTCGGTCTCAAAGTTGCAAACGCGGCTTAAATTGGACTTTAGACAAACAATCAACTTAGTTAATAGACAAACTAAACATATGCTTGAATTAGTAGTCAATTACCATAACCTAGACTGCTATATGACCAATTATTAATTGTGTTTTAATTGTTATAATTCAATTATCAAGAATCATTGTCCAAATCAAGGTTAACTACAAACAAAACATACAATCATGACATACCTAGGCAACTACAACAAATTTAGCCAACAAATATGATCAAACAAATCATATTAATCATACTAAACATTGTATCAGTCGAACAAACTGGAAAGAACATCAAATTATCAAAGTCAAATACTAAAAAAAAGTCAAACAATGTAATCATACCGAATTAGCACTTCAAACAGCTTCAAGCTTCCAACTTGATTATTCTAGCAGCTAGAGCTCCGAAAATTGACCAGAATTGATGAAGAAGTAGACCCCTGAAACGGTTGAGATCACCTTCAATTTATATAAATTCGATCAGGGTTTCTCTCGGTCAAACACTCGGGCGCGTACCGCGTAGCGCGCGAGAGTGGATGTGGCTCCCTCAACAAAATAGTCGGGGTCGACCGCGTTGTCTTTCTGGAACAGGGCGTATCGCGCGAGAGTGGATGTGGCTCGCGCGTACCACTTTTGGCTGGATTTCAAGCTTTTTCACTTTAACTTCGTTCTATCGTCTCGTTTCTTCTCGGGTGCTCGTTCCTTAGGCTTTTAAGCTCTAAAATGACTTCAAAAACATGAACTCCTGAGAAATATAAACATTTTAAGTATATGGACGATATGAACCAAAAACTATACAAAACTATATCAAATACTAAACAAAAGACTCAATATACAGTGTAGAATGTCATGTGTTTTACAACACATAAGAAATCATAACTATCATCATTGTAGGAATCAAAAGTGCCAAAGTTATGCATTGGATGCTGATAGCCACCGTACATACTTTGCCACTCTTGATATTGTGGAGATCTCGACTGCCGATGTGTTCTTTTCTGCTGATAGCTATTGATATGAGGTTGGTAGTAATCTTCAAACAGTCTATTTTCATATTGATGCTGTCTGAATCTAGACTTATTTGAATTTCTGGAATGATATAAGTTATTTCCAGATTTTCCCTTAGTTTTGGTAGTTCTACTACTAACATAGCTATTAGCAGTTGGATGATGTTTCTGTTCAAACTCCAAACCAGGTTGATAGTAATAACAATCAACTGTTAAATGTGTATTTGTTCTACAGATAGTACATTGACTTGGAATTTGTGTAGAAACAGGTTTGTATTTCTCACCTTGCAACTTTTTCTTCTTTTCTACAAATGTTTGCATTTTAACAAAATGATTCTTAGATTTGTAAATGCAACATTTTATGGGATGAAAAGGGCTACTACAAATTGTGCATTTGGTAGTGGAATCTGAATTTGATCCCTCCATTTTCTCTGAAATCTTAGATGATTTAGAGACAATAATTGGTTCTGTCAAGTTAGATTTTGAAGAATCCAATTCATATTTAATCATTTTGTCTTGTGATTTTATCACAGCAGATGCAGCATTCTTTGGTGATTCAACTGCTGATGAATCAGTTAATACAAAATACTTAAATGAAAATTGAGTGTAATCAGTTGGTTTTGTTTTTGATTCATTTTGTTCATTAGCAGTTGAACAACCCTTTACTTCTGTTGAAGTCATTGATTCAGGCATGGGTGTATAGTTTGCATTATAAGGAGGAGGAACCTCATGAAAACCTAAACCAGCTTTGGATTTTCCCTGAATTTGACTATCAAGCAGAGATTTCAGATGTTTTGGGGATGTCTCAAAATTTTCAATTTTGAGAGTTGCAGTGGATAAATCTCACAATGCTATTGTTAATCTAAACAAATTCACATCAAGTTCTTTTTGCAAAATTTGTTTCTCAGTATTGAGTTTCTCATTATCTTGCAAAAGAGGATTAATTTTAGTTTCATGGGTTTGTTTCTTAGTTTTCCACTGCTTTTCTTCAAATCTACATTGACTTAGATCTCTTTGTAAATCACAAATATGTTGTTTAGACACTTCTTGTCTAATTTTACATTCATCAGAACACGGTTTGGTTACCTCAGTGCAAAGAGCCATCAATGTAAGAAAAGGTTCATCCGCTCCCTCAGGCAAATCATCATCAACTGCAATCATTGCTTGAGCATGGTCATACTCATTTGCATATTTGCTCCAATCAAAATCTTCCGAGCTACTTGTTACTACCAAGGCTTTGCTTGCAGCAGATTCTATAGCTAGAGTTTGAGCTGCAGTCTTGTTGGTTTGATATATGGATGGATCTCTGGGAGCTTTGCAGTCTCTTGAAAAGTGACCATACAAGTTGCAGTTGTAGCATCTTACTTTCTCCAAATCAATACCAACCTTGGTTTTATCTGCATCAAACTTCATTGGCCCATACTTATTCCAAAATTTCTTATGCCTTAGAACCACCATGGCCATCTGCCATTTGATATCCATCTCATCAACATCCATTGGATCCATCACTTCTAGATCATGGTGAGTGAATTGTACTTTAGCAAAGGAGCTGGCAGCAAAGCATTCAAAGCTTGCAACAAAGGCTTTACATGCCTCTTGTTGTTTAGCTGAATTTGTATTAACAGAATAGTTTTGTGGAGAATCTGACTGAGTTGCGGGTGATGGAGATTGAACATTTAATGATGGTGTTGAGTAAGCACCAAAACCAACATTATCTTCATATGTGTATTGTGATCTACCCTTGTCATCATCAACCACTAAAGCTTGAACACCAGCTATTTTGATAAATTTGTATTGACCTAATTGACCAGTGGATGTTCTTCCTTTGACATCCATTTTAATTGCCTCAAGTTTTGCAATCATTTCTTCAATTTTGATCTCATCAAGGTCTTTGGTTTCTTTGATCAAAATGACTTTTTCACTCCAGCTTTCAGGCAGTGTATTCAACAACTTTACATTCAGATCATAATTATCATTTTTTATTCCAAATGTTTTCCGCTCATTTATTAGTTGTACAAATCTCTGAATTTGCTGGGTAACAATTTCATCTTGCATATGCATGAAGTTGCCAAACATCATCTTGAGCTTGTCTCTTTTCATTCTTTTCACCTGGGCACTGCCAGCAAACATCAACTCTAACTGATCCCACAAGCTTGTTGCAGTTTCAAAATGTTTAACACAGACTAAAATTTCCATTGGCAAAGCAGATTAACAGTACCATATGCCTTGATATCCATTTTAATCATTCTCCTTTCATCATCCCTCAGATTTATACCTCTGAGTGGCACGCATTTGTTATGGTACTTCAATCTGTTTTCTTCACTGAGATCACCTGGAACATATGGACCATCGATGATGGAGCACCAAATTTCTGGATCTGTGCTATCAATGTGATTTTGAAATCAAAGCTTTCATTGTTGGAAATCAGCTGCATTATTCAACATAGGGGGTTTGGCTCCAGATGAACCTGATTCAGAATAAACAGAAACAGATGGTCTGTTTTGTTGATCCATAATGGATATTTGATGATTTTATCTGAGGATTTTAATTTGGATTAATTAATTCAGGATCTAATACCCTAGTCCAAAATAGTCCAATCAATCAGTTCAGTAAGCAGTGTTTACGACAAATTAATTACACGCAGATTTGTTGATTAGTTTTTAAAGCAATTAATAAATTCTGAGAAATCGGTAAAATCAACGAAGATCCTACAAATTTCTGTGTGAATTAATGAAATGATTATCCAAAATTTATCCAAATCAACAACACAAACAACCTGGAGGTTAGTTTCACTGATCCGAGATCTATCCCAGAAAATCAGAAATCAATGGAACAGTAAACCCTTGAAAAACCCTTTTGACGCTGAGATAGAATTTGTGAATCGACTGACAAATTCTTAGATCAAACCGATTACGAATCAACTGGTTGATGGGTAATCATATACGCTTCAATTGAATGAACAATTGCAAGCTATTAATCTAAAAATCTCAAAACACACAGTATCACCAAGAACAACTATAGATTATCCTAAACTATACGATTTCAAATCTCAAATTTGTATTAGATTATCCTAAACTATACGATTTCAATCTTAGATCAGCTTTTGATCGCAGAAATCACAACTTTCACTTTTGATTTTCAATAAAATCAAAAGTATCGAGCACAGGGCTCTGATACGAATTGTCAGGATCGATATGTGTATCTGATCTAAGAACAATAAGTCGTGATTTCAATTGATTACAGGGTGGAAACAAGAAATCAATTTAAGTTGAGATGTAGATCTAATTAATAAAACTCAAGAAGTTAGTATTCAGCTCATAATTAATAAGAACAGATGAACAAATTAATTGAATAATAAAGAGCAGTTGTATTGAAATCAAATCTGAAATGATCAGAGAATTACAAAAGTGTGTGTAAGAGGCGTGAATCAAGCGTGCAAAAGTTCGTACCCACATATTCTATAGCAGGCCTATTTATAGGCAAATTCCGTATGTAACCTAAATGACCTAACAGTTAAGCACTAACCAAAATAACAAAACAAACGTCACATCAGTTATACAGGTCATAGCTGACGTCATTAAAAATAGAAAATAACATAAATTCTATCTAAGTCTTCAACACTTCAGCAATAGCAACTTTGTATATCAGTAAACAGCAAAATGAACATCAGCAGTCGTCAAGTTAGGCATCAGCAGCATAGATTGCATTTTGGTACTTAGCAGATTTTATCCTAACTGATGTATGTCAGTAGTGGACACATAACATCAGTATTGAGTCTTGTTACTCATCAGCACTTGAAAATACTTTGATAACTTGATCAACTAATCCCTACATCAGTAGTTGTCACCAACATCAGCAATCAACACTTTGCTTGTCAGCAAATCCAAATTTGGCTGTCAGCAGTCATTAATCCTTTGCAAATCCTGCAAATCCAATCAAAGTAACAGAAGATACATATATATCAATTAAAAGACTTATATTAGATCAGATTTGGTTTAGAAAGCAGGACCATAATGTGTCATATGTATTGAGCCTGTCAATACATCCAATACATCCACATTGAATATGGATTTGACTTTTATCAAATAATCAGCAATCATAAATCTGTTTAAAACAAATAAACAAAGATAAAAGAAAAGAGTTAGAACTTTGCCATCATTAAATGGACTTAATGATTACTGAAGCTTGCAGAAGGGATTGTTAATTGTGGGCAAGTCGCCATCTCATATAGGAAACCTTATAAATAAATAAATAAATACAATACAATACAAAGCAAACCGAGGGTTGAATCTAATGTAATACCTTAAATACTAAGTGAGAATGCTGAATTCGAGAGAGCATAGAGTCTGATATTGCGAGTGTAAAGTGTTAAGTGTAAATGATGTGTGTGTTCCTATACAACCACCGGTTCCTTATAACTAAAATAAATTGCAACAGTCAAAACTATGTTTCCGATTAATTAGGGATCACATCTTATTTCATTGGCTTTGACTTAGTCATTCCAGCTCTCTATCCCACATAAAACAGTTTCCGGTTAATGGATGCGTCACTTCCATTATTATAGCTAAAATGTGGCGAAGTGGTTAAATAGCTGATTCTCCACCATATAGTATACTCTTGATATCCTTCAAGATATTTGATCACATCCTTGAAGAAACCTGAGAACATATCTCGCAAATATATTTAGTGATAGCATAGTAAGTATAAGCATAATATCTTGAAATATCCTTAATTATGCCTGTAATTGATATCCTCAAATATTCTCAGAAATCTCGGTATAACAAAAGATATTTATATTTTATATAATTACAAATAAAATGAAAATATGTCATAAAAAAATAATAAATAATAAAATAATCCTAGAAAAAATAAATATACATAAGGTTCTCAAGTCCCAATGTGTTCAATCGATGCTACCTAACACGTAAAATCTTGTACCTTTTCATAAAATATACAGATTTACAAAATATAATTTCCTTAAATCTTTTTAATAAATAAAAGTACACCAACATTTGTAAATACAATCACACGAGGTTTTGGCAGACATCTGTAAATAGTTATCTCGTGAGTCATTGCAAGTGTTGTACCCGAGTTGACAAACAACGGATGAACACTTTTGAATAAAAAGAGTAAATTACACTTTTCTTCCTTTATGATTATACTAATTTTCAATGGTTATCCTTTGCCTTTAAAAGTGTCTAAAAACATCCTTTATGTACAAAAAGATTGCACGTTTCATTCTTTAGACTAACATCCGTTAACTTTTTCTGTTAAACTACTCAAGTGTGGGCATTATGATATTTTTAAACATACAATGGCTGTTTATGTAAATTACCCATAATTTAATACATAATATGTTAATAAAACATTATTTTGTTATTGTTTTTGGGTCCCACAACGTCACTTCTACACTTCATCAGTTCATCTTCCATTCTTTCCCCGACCAAATTGAATCATAACTCCAAATTATACATCACTGATAACAAATTTGAATTATCTTTACAAAAAATATAGAGAAGATTTCCATCAATCATCTTCAGCCAAGTTTTGGCGTCGATTACCCCAACTGCAAACTCCTTGTTATCTTTCTCTGTAACATTTTGTCGAACATGTTCAGGGCAAAGATAAAAAGCAATCGATTGGGTATATGTTTATCTAATTAACTGAATCAATGATTTCATTCAGTTTTGGTGTGAATAATTGAAACTGAGTTACAAATGAGAATTTGAAGAAAGATAATGAAAGTGATGACGATCAAAATAGAAGATGAAATTCTCAAATCCACCGGAAGTTATGAAAGAATGAATGGCGATAACACTCCACCACCACTACACCGGTAACACCGCCACAACCACCCACCACCCACTGCGTCATCTCCTAATGTTGTGAAGTTTTGAGATCTGGTGGCAAGTCAGGATGGCCATAGCACCTACCAGCCACTTTCCCTCACCGTCTTCGATTTGCCATCTATTCTTTAAACCCTAACCATAGTTTTCACCATGGCTACGCAAGCATAGTCTCCTGCACCATCGCCATCACCTACTGTTGTCACCGTAGAGAAGGGAGGAGGAACCCAAGATGTCGCCATCGTCGGTTGAGATTGGTCGGAATTTGCTCCGGAGATGGTCTCTCCGAAAACTAACTCTCTCTACAATTTGAGCATTCCCGTTTCTTTCCTCTCTCTATAGTCTATACCCGTGTGCTGTCGTTTTGTTTATGGTTATTTATAAATGATCCTCTAACTTTAAAAACTACCAAAAATACCCTGCGTACATTGCACGTGACAGATTTAACGAAAAAGACTAACAAATGTTAGTGGAAAGGATGAAACTCTTAAACTTTTTAAACATAAAGGATGTTTATTGACAGTTTTGAAGGAAAATGACAACCACTGAAAATCACTATAAACATAAAGGACGAAAAATGTAATTTACTCTTTATTATTTTTACTAATTTATATATAACCTTATTAGTAACATTAATAAAATAATAAAAATATGAATATCTATATTAATATTATTTAATAAATTACAAGAAACACCTTTTAAGTTTTTAAAAAGTTACATGTTTCATTCTTTATGATTTAGGGGCATTTTGTTCATTTTTTTTTTAAATTAAACAGAAAAAAACTAACGTCTGTTAGCTTAAAAGACGTAAAGTACAACAACTAGTTAAGATAAATGATGAAATCGTGAGTTTTTAAACAAACAGTATGGGACTTGCAATTTTATATATACGTAAAAGATGTTTTGTGTAATTTTGTCAAAACAATTTGATTATGATTTTTTATTTAGAGATATACCTACGTATCTCTGGTAATTTGTGTGTACACCAGACATTCATGAAATTTTGGGAACTGATGATTGAAGATAAGCATTAATTAAAATAAATCTAATTAAACAAAATTGTTTAAAATAAACTAATTAAAAAAGTGGTTGAATTTGAAGATCTCATGATTATTATTAAACATTAATTAAAAATATACTAACGGAAAAAGTTGTTAGCAATATGAGGCTCGCGTAATAATCATAAATCATAAATATTCAATATGAATAAAAACAAAACTATTTAAAAAAAATTATGAGGATGAGGTTGTATCACATGACAAAATAGTAAACATCTTAATATGCCAAAGGTCAAAAATTGTATTACCTTTATTATAGTAGAAATTAAATTTCTTTTAAAAACAACAAATATTATATCTAATTGATAGATAATGTAGTAAAAATATAATATCCGTTGATAAATCAGATTGTGATAAAATGTTGTATAGACTAGCATTTAGTTCGAAAAAGGCAAAATGATAAAAGATGAGTTGTATTATGCTCGTTAAAATTTAAAAACACATCTGTCGTAATAGTTTAGATTTTTTAAGGCGTTAAATTAAATGATATTCTAATAATAAGGGCGTGTTTGGGATTGCGGTAGGAAACAACTTATTGACTTATTGGCTTTTTGTAAAAGCCAATAAGTTAAAATAAGTGTTTGTCAAAATAAAAGCACTTTTAAAAATAGCTTTTTGATAAGGGGTAATAAGTTGTTTTCAAAAGCCACATATCCTGGCTTTTTGAAACTGCTTTTGACTTTACGGAACATAAATTATAATTATACCCATCTCATCCTTTTTACATGAATGAAATAATTCAAATACTTTAAAATATTGACTTATTAGTTTTTTAATAACAAAAGCTAATCCAAACACTTTTTAAAAAAATACTTTTACAAAAGTTATAAGTTAATAAGCACTTTAAAAAAAAAAAAAAAACTTTTATAATTAAATAAGCAATGCCAAACACCCTCTAAATATTGATTAATGTCGTCACACGATTTTAATATCTAATCCCCAAATTGCATTCGCTCGTTATGGAGAAAAATTACGTTATTCTGTGTAGTTGTCCAACTACGCTATTTTTATTAATCAATAAAAAATAGTTTAGGATGAATCTTGGAGGGTGTTAGGGAGTTGAGATTGTGTTTAAAAATATTTTATATTAGATTTTTTTAAAAGCAAATAAGTTAAAAAAAAATATTTAATTGAAAATAATAAAAAAATCATTTTTGGAGCTAGCATTATGGATCGTAGGTATATGGTCGCCTTATATATATCAAGGCGTTCTTCAAGAGACCGTGTAAGGAATTTTGCATTCTAGTGTTGATTTTATGTATCACAAGTAGCATATCTGATTGTTTTATGTAGTTTAATTGACAACATTTTAATTTTTTTACTCCTCCTTGATTATTGTTTCTTAGTTCGCATTAATGATGAAATAAATTTGATTATTTTGTGGCCCGTGCCGATGTTTCATGCAATTTTTTGGTAGGACTAGGATTCAGTGAGTATTTGCATCGATTTAAAGTTTTATCGATTTGTTAATATGCTATTTTCTACGTAAAGTGATACAGATTTACTAACTCGACTATTTTTCTTCTGTATTAAGATTACATCAATTGGTATATGTCACACCCTCAAATTTCCACCACGGATGACACCGCAAATGGAGGCGTGACGGACCGGCAGGATCAAAGTCATCAATCATAAATAGTTTCAATGTTAAATGCGGAAGCTTAAATTTGTTTAAGTGCAATAAAGCACAGTTACAATTATAAATAGTTTCAATGTTTCAATTAAGAGATAATGCATGCAAGACTCCACTAGTAGTCTTGCTAATCAACTAGGTTTCGGTTTATATATCAACCGAGAATGTAACCGAGGATTTCGAGAGGATGATTTGTCGAAACCTTTTCAATATGAGCAGATCCTATAATCAAGGAACTAAATAACCAGTTCAATTTTACATAAGGTGATGTTCATTATGACCTTCCCGTTCCTTATTCCAGGCACAGTCATTTAAATTCAGTCGGGGGATGTTGCATTCAGTGTATGAGTTATATTTCGCAAACAGTGATTGATTGCGAGAATGAGATGGCTAACAATTTAAAGTACTCACGTGAAGTGCTAGGATTGCACTGTTGGGGTTTTATGAACATGAGACGAACACGAGAAGACTATGAGTTTCAATCGTACTCATTCATCGGTTC
>WOUH02007655.1:0-17619 GCA_009936405.2 Stevia rebaudiana
GAGAATATACCCACTCCAAGCTAGATAATACACCAAGAAAAGAAGAAATGAGAAGGGTTGAACCACCAAGATCTTCAACTTGAAATCTTCAAGAAAATACTTCACTTTTGGCTCCAAGAACTTCAAGTATATAGCAAATCTTCAAGAGAATCCATAAAAAGAAGTTCCTTTGTGGTTTGTATGGATCAAAGGAGGGTTTTTGGTTGTAAGAAATGAAGAACAAAAAAAGAAAATCAATGGAGTGTGGGGGTGTGAGGTTCGGCCGAGATAGGGAGAGAGGAGGGAGGAGAGAGGTGAGGTGATTTGTGGTGTGGTGTGTTGATGTGAGGAATGGGTGAGTGGGTGGATGTTTAAGTAAAGAAAAGATCTTGGTTGATTGAGCATGGGCATGGTCTTGTTTGTCAAAGATATTTGACTTTGGTGGATTTACTAGCAACTTGTTGGTTTGACACTTAGTTGGTAGTCATGTTGGTTAGTTGCAAGTATTCTTTATAAGGGTTATATGTACTAGCATGTTGCATTGGATCTTTTAATGTGTCACATGTAAGTAACATGTTACATGCCATTTAGGATGAATTTGTTTTGTACATTGTGTTGTTGATTAATGATTTCATAAATTTACATATTGATTTATATGTGTTTTGATTCATGGATTGATTGATAATTGTTGATTCTTGATTGCGTTATACGGATATCCGGCGTCACAATTTGTTGCACTCGTGTTTACTTATATATATTTAAATACATAAGCATTTCGGTATACAATTCAAGTACATGAAATAATACGTATAAAAGTACGTATAATGGGGTCGGAGTTTGACCTGAAAATTTACGGATATTACACGACCCGATCCATGATCCGAACAATAACCAGAACCTTGACCCGGCCCAAATTGTATTTCATTCCTTCATCTTTTTCTTTCTACCAAACAACATGAAGTAATGATTCATTTCATTACCACCGGTAACCAAACATGACAATGGAATGGTAATGATCTATTTCATTCCATTGTCCATTCCATTACCTCGTCCATTCCATTCCGTCGTCCATTCCATTACCCCATACCAAACAGACCCTAAGTGTAACCAATCATGTTTTATTTCATTACAATGTAATGGCTCATTCCATTCTAAACTCCATTCATGCTTACCAAACGCTACCTTGAACTTTAGACATAAACTCGAAAGGAGGCTAACTCGAGCAATCTTGAATTAAACACGCCGTGCTCAAGCTTCAACGTGCTTAAGTTCGACCGGCTCGCTTGAAACATGTATCCGATAACACCTCTAGTGATAATTTGTTGCTTTTTGTAGGTAAACAATCACTTGGAGCTTCTTTTTAGTTACTTTTATTTTTTTTATTTTTTTTTCTTGACTGTTCACAAAAGCAAGCATTGCTAGTTTCGTTAGAAAAATTAATGACTTTTCATCAAAAGAAGATTTTCTTTTTGATAATAAGTATTGCTTCGGTAATTTTCACACGAAGCATGTAGTATTGTTGCAAAGAAGTCACCTTAGTTACTAAAGTATATTTTAAAAATGTAAGTGTGAGTACAAGTAATCGGATTATCTCAAGTATTCGTGTCAAACGAAAACGGACCACTTGAAAAAGTTTCTCCATATTTTTTAATATAGATGCAATTATAATATTAGATTCTATTATAACACCTCTTCTTGGAAAAAAGGACATATCGTTGTATAAGTTTCAATTAATGTGAACCAAATATTCAAATTTTATGAGAACCACAAAGTAAACGTGTGTACTTTAAATGACCTGTTTATTCAATTCAACCTAATCTTTCATGCATACAATAATTGAAGTACGAAAACAAAACCTTTTGGTTTTTGGCATCTTTTCCTGTTAAAAATCGATACCACCTAGAAGTGCTGTAATAAGTATGATATTAACTACTTATATATTAGTCCTCAAAATTTAGCCTAATGGTTTGAAATCCTACCCTACAATGTGGAGGTCAAGGGTTCGAATCTAGCTGGGGACGGTTTGAAGGACATCAGGTGATAGATCGAATCAAGATTTAACATGGGTTCGATTCTGATGGAGGGCGAAGATTTATCCATTCCACGGGGTTCCTGTGCATCTGATGTGGTCATGGATTCTCACAGAGGTCGAGTAGTCGACATTGCTTACAGGCCGAGAAAGTGAGGGATAGACGCGAGAAAAAACGCCGTTAAAAAAACTACATATATATTAATCATTTCATATTTTTTATTCTAGGGCTATGAATATAGTTTTAAATACTTAATTTTTTATTGAAAAAGCTAGCGACGTAACTTGTTACCCGTTTACCTTCTATTTTGATGTAAAAGTTGATTCTTATGAGAATAGATTACACGATCTATTAGAGTTCATGGATACAAGTAACAAGTAAACTTGGGTAAAATTTCTTTTTCTATTTAGTTTTTTTATTTAATTACAGCTATTATTCTCTCTTTTTAAGTTGGGTTCTTTTCCTTATCGCCTTAACATTGATTATCAAGATTGGGAAAGCCATGTTTGATCTTACGAACACATTCTCATAGTCGGGTCATCCCCACTCATTACAATCCTGGTGGTGTTGACGAGCTAGGTTGCATATACACAAATTATGAAACTAAGACTATAAATATATTATATATTATATTTAAAACAAAGTACAATTATTACAAAATCAACCAAATATAGATAGGTTACAATTTATCAACGGGTTGAACCTTGTAGTACTCAAAGGGGATAACATATCTTGCACTGATTGTCTCCATCTCATACTTGAGAAATACGAAGACAAATTGCACCCACAATTGCTCAAGAACCTTTAGAGGCCATGAAAATGGAGACCTTTGAAACATGAACCATCCCATTTTCATCATCATCATCCATGGCATCATCAACATCCATGCCATCATGACCATCATGCTCAAACCCCTCACCATCACGTCCTTCATTTTTCTCTCTTGGTTTTGCGTTCACCACACTTGCCAATCGATGCTAGATTGGGATCAAGGGTAGGGTATTTATAGAGGAAAAAACAAGAGTGGGGCCGGGTAACATATGGTTTGAGATTTTTGTTTTATTTATTTCAAACCCTGAATTTTACAAATGCTAAAAAAGTTTAAAATTTATAAGAATATTTTATATGGTTAACGTTTAAGACAGCTACTAATATTCTGTGTCATGTCAAATTATCTAATTATCCGGTTTGTACATTTTGGAAAACATAGTCTTGGATATCTTTTGTAATTATTTGACTTTCATTGTTGTATTGACAGAGGGTGGGCCTTGGAACAACTGGTGAGGTTGATGATTTGTGACCTTGTGGTCATGGGTTCATGCCGTGGGAAACAGCCTCTTGTGCAAAATGTGTAGGGTAAGGCTGCATACATCAGATCGCGAATCGATCCGGCCCACTGGCGGAGCTTGAACAAAAGCTAAGCAGGGGCGGAAATTCAAGGCTCATAATTTTTTCCTAACGCTATGTTTTGGGTCGCAGGGTCGGGACAAACAACAAATGCTCTAATTCTTCATTCAAAAAATAAATACTCTTCAAACAAAAAATCTACTAAAGTCTTAAAACTTGAATTTCACTTAAAACATAAAAACATTCAATTAATTAATCAAGTTCGGTAGGCTTGAACCGAACATCCAACCAGGCTAAGTCTTAGGCTTAGTTTAAAACCCAACCCGACCCGAACCGCCAACCAAGCTAACTTTCAGGTTTGAGTTCTAGTTTAAATTCATTTAAGCTTGATTAATTTTAAACTTCTAGTAAGTCATCTTAAAAGCACGAGAAGCTTTACAGCCTTTCATCCTAGGCTCTCATTCACACCTTAGTTTATGGAACACAGTTGCAAATAAATTAAAATTAAAATTAAAATTATAGAATTATAGTGTTTATTTCTTTTATTTTTTATATTCAAGTACATTTTCTTCCCGAAAGTAATTATACTTTAGGTAAAAGTTAAATCTAAGACGTTTTAAAAAGAGAGCCCAAATCATCATATACTTCTAATCTTACCACTTTGGATAAGAATTATCGGAGATTGAAGTGTTTATGACGAATGCAACGTGTCCCTTCACATTTGCGAATTAATTTACAGCCTCAAAAATTATGAAAATAGTCCCTTTCGATTCTTTTAACCAAATATCCTTCTCTAGAAGCATCACTTGATCAAAAAGCCCGAGGATGTGGGCTTTATACGTGAAATTAAATCTCTCAAGAATGGCCCAATTATATCTTTTGGCCTATGTGTGTAATACATGCCGGTCTTGGATGGAGTGAAGATGTGGCGCTCGACCACCCGATGGGAACACCGCCTCCACCTTGAACCATGTCCAATTCGGATTTAATGGCCATGATCCCTGTCTCCGTATCTTCATCCTAGTTGGGCCAAGCGGCCCAATCTTCTTCATAGATCGTCGTACGGCTGAATTCGGTGTATTATTACGTTTAAAGTTTGTAATAAACTAGAAGCCCGCTCTAAGATAAATTACCTTCATAAATCCATAAAAAATTAAACTTTACTAAAGTGTCTACTGTAGCAAGTCTTTTAATAATAAAAACCTTACACAAATTTTTTTAATAACGTAATAGAAATATTTTTTTTTCTTCCAACGTGCCAAGAACCAACATTCCAAATCATTGAGCTTCGGCTTGCAAAGATACCTACGTATGTAATTTTTATTACCAACGTGATAAAATATATTTAATTAAACGAAGTAAAAAACAAATAGTGTAATGTCTTTCTTATTTTATATTCTTTGTCGCTTTCGGTTTTCTAAAGTTAATCATAACTTAAATAAAACAATATTTGGATGGATGTGCAAAGATATTTATCCCCCTTTTTAACACTTTTAAATGACACATTTCATTCATCTTACCTATCAAATCTTGTTATATCATCTCTAACAACAGGAAATCCAACGTTGGTGGTAATCTAAAATCTTGGTGAAACAACACATCAACATAGTCACGAGAAAAGCAAAAATAAAAACACAAAATCAGTTAGGCTTAGAACGTTAAGCCTCAAATGGAGGTCAAACGGGTCACAAGTGACACTAAGCACGTAGGATTAGACAAGTTCATGATTACTAACTTATTGCCTCCATCTAAGAAGTACAAATGCATCTTTTTTATAATGAGAGCTATAGATAAAAGCACATGGTGTGGTGTGTATAGAGTCAAACTCAGGAAATTAGGTTAAGGCAACAAATTTTATCATCGTTCGACTATCACAAGATAGTAATTTTTTTCTTTTCTGCCTGGGCAGGTTTGTGTCAGATTGGGTCGGATCATGATAAAAAAAAGGCATTCAAACTAAATTTCATATACAAAAGCATTAGGTGTTAGGGTGAGCCAGATTTAACTCATTAAAATAATATTGCACTTCTTTAATATAGGCTAAATATGGGTTTGGTTGGCTAATTAAAATAAATAATCAACTTAAGCTTAATTTAAAACTAGGTTCATATTAATAGTTAGGTCTTTTCAACTTGGTTGTAACTAACATTTAGCTAGCATTTGATATGCATGAATGGATGATGGTGGAATGGGCCATTAAATCAGAACGAATCAAAACACTTTGGCTACATATATGAGTGGAATGTACCATTACATAAGGAATGTGATTCATTCTCGTTTAGGTAGCGTTTAGTATGCATGTATAGAGGCTGGAATGAATTATTCATTACATTGGAATGAAATAAAACATGTTTGGTTACACTTAAGAATGGAATGTATCATTACATAAGGAATGTGATTCCTTCTCTTTTAGGGTTTGTTTGGTATGAGTTAATGAAGTGAACGACTAAATAGAATAAACTAGGTAATGGAATGCACAAAGGAATAATGGATCATTATCATTCCAATGGCTAGTTGGGTTAACGGTGGTAATGAAATAAAGCATTACTTCATGGTGTCTGGTAGACATAAAATGATGAAGGAATGAAATACAAATCATGAGTCGGGTCATGATTCTTATCATTTTTCGGGTCGTTGGTTGTGTGGGTTGGATCATCGTTTGAGTTGTCTCATGGTTGGTTCGTTGGTCGCGTTATGTGTTCAGCTGACGGGTTGTTTTGTGGTTCTATCATTGTTTGGATCATGATTTGGGTCGTGGGTCAGGTCGTGGGTCAGGTTGTGGGTCAGTTCGTGGTTTGAGTTACCAGGTCGGGTCATGGGTAGTGTGTTGACTCATGGTTCAGGCTATAGGTCAGGTTATTTGTTCAGCTCATGGGTCGAGTCATGGTTTTGTTATTTGGATCGTGGATCCCTTCATGTGTCGGTTCATGGTTCAAGTATGGATCATGGTTCGGGTCATGGATGAAGAGGTCATTTTACATGTCATGAGATAGGTTATGATTCGAATCATGGGTCGGATCATAGTTGTTACATCCGACAATTCTGGGTTCAGATCCAGGAAGTTTAGGTAATTAACGAACCTTACAAACTATTTGATTATTATTTTTTATGTGTGTAATATATTTAATCAGGATTAATTAAATGTATCACACAGTATATAAGATCTAGCATGACCACTCAAATATCGATAATTTGTAGAATTATAAATTACCGGATCACACACGTATTTGTCCACGAACGTTGGTGAAACAAGAGATATAAATATTTAAAATATAAAATATATATGAAGTATACATAATAATATAACTATTATTATTTAAAATCCAATACATAAATCATAACAACGAAAGAAACAAAAGCAAAATACTACGTAAAAGACAAGTCTATACTAGATACTGGGGTTTTATACACTTGGGCTGATATATTTAAAAGAATAAAGAAAATAAAACTCTACTCATGACCCATAGATCATCCGGCAACCAATGGGTCAACCCGTTAGCTTATTTAGCAAATGATGAATTAGGTAAGTCAGAAATTTGGAATTAATGAATTCAGACTAAATTACAAATTTTAACCTTTATGTTTATTAATAATCACAAATTTTGAACATTTAAGTTCATTAAGTACACTAGACAACTTTTAATTAAATTAGTTGATTCAAATCTCAACCTTTAAACTAACTTCAGTTAGTTTTTCATGTTAATCATTAATAGAGGGTTAGTTTTGTCAAAATTTAAACTTGGGGGATTTTCGTGTTCATGCGATTGTTAAAACTTCTTTTCGCGTTTCCCGCTTCGTCCGGGCTCCGTTTCGCGCACGGTTTTCGTCTACGTTCACGATTTTGCATTTCCTATATGAACATATTGGTTTCACCTCTTGAAGAGGTGTTGATATATGGGATCTATGATACGGTTCATCGTTTTAAGTGTATCTTTCGTATCGGCACTCGTATCAAAATTCCGTATACACTCAAAAGATCCGAAATACGTATTAGAATATGATAAAAGTATTTATATCATATAAATATCGAATTACAAATAATATTAGTAATTTCAACGATACGCTAATATAATTTAGTTAAAAGAAAATGTTGGGTTTTATAATAATAATATGAATCTCAAATTTGAGTCTCGTTAACAATTTTTTTTGCCAATTCTCTCTTCTAGGTCCTGATGTGTGACCCATTGTCCCATTGTGTATTTTACACATATTATTTAAAGCCAAATGTTGGAGGATGTCATAAATAACATGTGTAGATTTGGACGAATCATGCATAAAGAAATGTAGAAGTTATTCGCTTCCGATTTGAAGAACGAGATCTGCTTGAAAGTTTCCCTTGATGAAGGTGGTGTCAAGGTAATGTTTAACCTGACTACAGTCAGTATAATTTTATTTCCCTCGAATTACAAATAACTAATTTCAACGGTACGCTAATGTAATTAGATATTTATATATAAAGACTTTTATCATATTCTAATACGTATTTCAGATCTTTTGAGTGCATACGAAATTTTGATACGAGTGGCGATACAAAAGATACACTTAAAACGATGAAAAGTATCGTAGATCCATATCTCAACACCTCTCTAGGAGGTGAAACCAATAGGTTCATATAGGAAATGCAAAATCGTGAACGTAGGAGAAAACCGTGCGTGAAACGGAGCCCGAGTGAAGCGGGAAACGCGAAAAGAAGTTTTAACAATCGCATGAACACGGAAATCCCCCAAGTTTAAATTTTGCCAAAACAAACCCTCTAGTAATGATTAACATGAAAACTAACTGAAGTTAGCTTAAATGTTGAGATTTGAATCAACTAATTTAATTAAAGGTTGTCTAGTGTACTTAATGAAGTTAAAGGTTGAAATTTGTGTTTATTAATAAACATAATGGTTGAAATTTGTAATTTAGTGATGAATTTATTTCGAATTTTCTCCTCCTCTTTCTTAGATTTCAATGGCAACATTAGCACACCATAATCTTCATTGTTTTTTCGTCAACCAAGCTTTATGTTGTATGATCCTTGGTGTTTGAAAGAAGTAGGAAGCATCTATACTCACAATATCACTTCTTTAAACTTTTTCCCACTTTTGAAGTAAATGAAATATGGGGTTCTTCATCTAATCATCTAATTGTGTGCCTACACTTCAAATGATTGAATATAAGTAATTAAAATGATAATTTATGGATTCTAAACTTATTAGAATGTCAATTCGGGACTAATTGGATAATTTAAAAATTAGGTTCATCAACCTTACTTTAATTTACTACCTTTTTTTATTGATGATGCATATGATGAAATTGATGATGTTAGTAGTCATAATGACATATGTTGTAATGAAATTTTAAACATTAATTTCATGTCAATTGGATGATTATAAGAATTAGGTTTCATCAAAGTAGTTCAATTAGAGGCTTTTGGCTAGATCGTTGATCAGATGATATTGATGATGGATTATCATGTTTAAAATGTTTAATAGTCATTATAAAGATGAATTGATGGTTAATTGTTTGAAAATCAAACTAGGTTCATAGTTGAAAAATTAAAGTAGCTTTGAGTTGGGGGCTTTTTTATTTGATGGTTCTATGATGGAATTAATCATTCTAATTGTTGTGGTATATGATTATTTGATGGTCCAAATATTAATTAGATACCAATTTGATAAATTTGATGAAAATGAAAATTAAGGTTCGTAGGTTAAATCCTAATTTGGGGCTTTTTGACTTAATTGATGGTATGATATGTTTGGATGTTCTAATTAATCATATGTATACCTAAATTGTGTTATGTACTTGATTTAGATGTCAATATATTAAAAGACAAGGTATAGTTCATAACTTACTAAATGTGAAACTTCATTTATAAGGCTTATGCTAGATTAGTCATGTGATGCAATATGGGTTATGTGATGATGAATTGTGTATAAACAGACAACTATAAGCATGTATAGTAACTTAGGTTGTAAAATGAAATGTTTTAGACATAACTTGCTAATTATGGAAACTTTATGCGTATGTGACATACTAGTTGATATCATGACATGTATTATGAGGTATGATGGTTGATTATACATTATGTTGGATTTATTAAAGAACTGATGAATCAAAACTACTGATTTTTTAATAACAACTGATAGACTCTCGACAATTACTGATGCCAATCTCAAACTACTGATGATACAAACACTGAATATTCAAAACACCGATAAAACAAGAACTGAAGATTAGAAGAACTCTAGCAACACATATACTAATCATATCACACAATCAAACACAACATGATTAACTCTAGCATGACCCTATCCATAAATTTTCATAGATAGCAAGTCATGTCATTACATAGCAATTTATCCAACTAAGTTGCTACAGATGCTTAGACATGTTAACTAATTAAACGAAGTATGTGATTTTATATTTAATATGTGTTTTATTAAATAATAAACTAAAAAATAATTAAAAATAAAATAATAAACTTTAATTATAAAAAATAGTTTTTCCATATTATACGTAGACATAGTTTTCTAGTTTTCTAATGTTGTATAAAACATAAAGAATTGTAATACTAATAATAAGATTATATAACATTAACGATTTGAGTCCTTTAAGTATATTAGTCATTTTAGAAAAATTTAACAGAAAATCTACGTTAGTAATTTCAACTAAAATAGAAACCAAAAGTAACAATCAAGGAGTCAAAGTAAGATTTTGAAGATTTTGAGTAAAATGTATTAAAATGTATTAGGTAGTTATAAACTCCAAAACAGAATAGCTCAAATATTAATTTACTCAAAAAAAATTAGCTGAGTGCTGTAGTGGTATCAGAAATAATAATAATTTTGCTATCATCAGTGATTGTTCCTCTTTTTATGCAACTACTTTTTTTTTTTAACAGCATAGGATCTCGCAAGACCTCTTAAAAGGAGAGTTCAAATTTACACCTCATCCTAACCACTTAAGCTAGAAATCATTGGTTTTTTTATGAACATACATCTACCTATTACTATCTCAAAATGTACCGGACAGTCAAACTAGGAATTTCATACACAAACGGATTGACAAAAGTAGTAAAGTACTCTTGAAAGCCTTAATCTCAGGCGACCGACGTACTAAAATTGTGGGTGGACCGGAATTTCAAAGTGTTTAATATTTAATGATTACTATATTATTCATTACATTCTATTTTTTGAATCGCAAATTCTACTCCTACTCTTAAATTACACTAATAATTCTCCCTTGTTAGACCTCTTTTCTAAAAGTCAAAAGCCTCTACCAAGTAGGCTAGTCATTTTAACAACATTTTAGATCCATAAACATTAACAATTACATATTTATTTAATATGATTATTTATTAGATTAAAAATACATGTATTATAAATTGAAAATAAAAGAAATCAATAAGGCTATGATTGAAAAAATTATTTATTAGATTAAAAATACATGTATTATAAATTTAAAATAAAAGAAATCAATAAGCTATGTTTGAAAAAATTGTGATAAACGTTAGAAGACCTTACCGATTAAAAGATAGGTTTTTTTTATTTATCCTTATACTTTTAAAACTTACATAATAAAAGACTTCATCCACTATTAAGAGACGTCTTTTAAGTCAACTAGAAAAACTATACATCTGATTTGGTGTGTAATTGCTGTCTACATATATGTATGTATTACTTTAAAATTAAAATTTTACTTTATTATAATACATTTGATAAGGAAAAAATTGTATTTTAATATTAAATTTTAAGATTTTAAAAGGGTAAATATGAAAAGATGGTCTCAACATCATTCGGTTACGATCAAAACTTCCGTCCACTACCCTTTATTCTCGGAAAATGGTCCCATCATCATTTGATTCCCATCAAAACTTTCATCCACTACCCTTCATTATCTGAAAAATAGTCTCACCAATTCTTTTTTATTGCTTCATTTTAAATTCTAATCATAAGTTACACCATCTAAAAAATCGAACTACAATTCTAATTTCTAAAGAGAGAAAACGACGGTGGTTATTTCTTTGCCGGCAAGCTTAACCACTGGCTGTTTCTTCTCCTACAACACATGCATTTAACCAGAGACACATCTTTCGTGCTCACAAATCACATAATGAACACCTCCATTAGATTCAGGTGACTTCACTTTCGTCATTTTACTGGTAACTTTCTTACTACACTTCATACGCTGACGAAACCATGGGAGGATTCTTCCTCCAAAATGAAGGGTTGTGGTTGTTGAATATTTGAGTTTTCGATTTCTTTCGCCCTTGAATTTGCGATCTCAAATTGATATATGAAACTTGCATTCCATTAGATTAAACCTGTAGAATCATGTTAGACACTATCAGATTAAACCTTTTGATAGTACTATCAAAGATTCAATCGGATTAGACTAAGAGACTAAGAATGAATTTGAATTTTTATGTGAGAACTGTTCAAAAATCGTACCCTTACTTTTGACCAAGTGACCCGTATATGTATGACTATCTGGACCAAATAAAACCCGAAATCCATTATAAAAATCAATCGGTATGTTAACGTCCGAATCATGCAAGCATCTTTATTTCAGTTATGCTCACATGCATATGTACGCCCAATCATTCAAGTTTACAGCCTAAACATGCAAGAATGTTATATATACTTATCTAATTATGCACTTATTATTTTAAGAGTAAATTGTCAAATTTGTCTACGTGATTTGGTCACAATTCCTAATTTCATCTAAAAAGATTTTTTTTTCTTATTATCTAGGTTCATGTCCTTTTTTTTGTCATTTTAGTTCATTCGACTAACTTCTTTAAAACACAGCGGTTAACAGCAGGGGTAGTATTGTTATTTAGAAAAAAAGTTTCTAAATTACCATTTTCATTTAATTTTTTTTTACCTTTTTTACCTTGGTTTACTTTTTAACCCATTTACCCCACTTTTTTTTTTCTTTTTTTTACCGTTTACCCAATTTTCGGTACGGAACTCGATTTTCGACACGGAACTCGTTTTTCGGCCTGTAACTCATTTTTTGGCCCAGAACTCGTTTTTCGACCCAAAACTCGTTTTTCGGCCCAGAACTCGTTTTAGGTCTAGAGCTCATTTTTCGTCCCGTAACTCGTTTTTCGACACGGAACTCATTTTTTGGTCAGGAACTCGTTTTTCGGCCCGTAACTTTTTTTTCAGTCGGGATCTCAAGTTCCGGTCCAAAAAACGAGTTTTGGGCCAAAAAACGAGTTCGGTGCCGGAAAACGAGTCGTGGGTCAAAAATTGGGTTTCGGACTGAAAATCAGGTAAACATTAAAAAAAAAGAGAGAAAACGATGTGGGGTAAATGGGTTAAAAAAGTAAACCAAGGTAAAATAAAAAACTTGGATGAAAATGATAATTTAGAAACTTTTTTTTTTCTAAATGACAATACTACGCCTGCTGTTAATGGCTGTTTTTTAACGAAGTTAGTCGAATGGACTAAAATGGCGAGAAAAAAAAAGGACATAGACCCAGAGGATATAAAAAATCTTTTTGGATGAAACTAACAATTGTGACCAAACCACATAGACGAAATTGGCAATTTACTCTTATCTTAATTTCAACGTCAAGAGGTACAATTTTTAAAGTACGGAGTATCACTCCTTTAACTTCTATCATTCTTCTAAATCCGTTCCTTTAACCATCATCATTCTTCTAAATTCACTACTTTTAACCACCGTCATTCTCCTAAATTCCTTCCTAACCGCCACCGTTCTCTCAAATCCACTCCTTTAAATGCTATCAGTCTCCTAAATTCACTCCTTTAACCGTCACCATTCTCGTAAATCCATTCCTTTAATGACCATCATTATCCAAAATTCACTCCTTTAACCGCCATCATTCTCCTAAATTCACTCCTTTAATCGTCATCATTATCCTATATCCACTCCTTTAACTGCCATCATTCCCCTAAATCTACCCCTTTAACCGCAACCATCTACAACATTTTTAAAACCGTACATCTATTTCCCTTCAATAATACTAAACCCTCTTCGTTTGTCATTCTATCGTCCCTTTCGTTAGTGCATTTATGATTGTTTTTTACAGTGTGAATAATATTAATGATGCTTAAAGGTCAAGAAACGAGGAGTCGTATGAACAAGACGCTTCAAGTAACTTGAAGATGTATGTCATATGAATGGAGAGTCCATTCGTAATGCGTACAAATGGAAGCCCCATTCGTATGATCTCAAAGCTATCCATGTCATACAAATGGAAGGTCCATTCGTATGGGTTGAATACGAATGAGAGGCCCCTTAGTATAGGAGTCCATTCTTATGGGCTGAGTATGAATGGAGGCCCCATTCGTATGAAGTGAACAAGAATGAGCAAGGATATAAATAACTATTCATACTCATGCATCAAAGGGGTTCTCACATTCTTTTGAGTCACATTCTAAAGAGAAAGAGGTTTTATCTTAGTTTCTAGAGGAGACACTAGATAATAGAGAGATAAAGTGCTAGATTCTTGTAAAATTGTTAGTTCATTTCTTTAGTAATAACCTCAGGTGATTAATTAATGTTTGAAGATCTACGGATGTTAAAGCTTATGTCTGGACCTGGACCTGATCAGAAGACAATAACCGAGCTGTTGTTAAAGGGGAGTCCGTTGGTTGGTGCAAGAGTGTATCAACATCTTTCGGTTATTCTTGAAGACAAAGTTTTAGTATTAGATTTAATGTATTTGTATTTGTGTTTTAGTGATTAGCTTAGCATGTTTGCTTAGTTGTCAACTAGTATAAATAGATAATTGTTTTAGTTGTAATGTAACTCTTGGAAATTTCTCTACATTACATTCTTACATTAAGAGAGAATCTAGAGAGAGAAAGTGAGATTTCATTGTTGTATTGAGTTTAATTTATTGTAATTATATACAATCTATGAAATCATGTTGATCTTCATCTTCTTGTTATTATCCTCATTATCTTCGTCTTGATTCTATTTGTTTACTTTGATTTGCAAACACATCAACATGAACACGGATTCCACACGTGTTCGTATAAAGTGATCTCGGTGTGCATTGATCACCTCCCCGGACCTACAAAAATCTTGTTGTTCTTTCCTATTTTTTATTTTAATCATCATTATTCAATCAATCTAATCCATAAAATTTAAATTACATGTTGATTTCATTCAAATTCATGCACGCTTCAATTTCCGCATGAAAACGTGTTTTTGTTAGAAATAAGAAGTTGAGTCAATAAATCGTTGATCGAATCCGGTGCTATCAGAGCGAGGATCTGATTTCTACTCGTTTCTGATTGTTTACTACGTTTAATACAGTCCAATTTGATCGAATTTCAGTTTTTGAAGTTTTGATTATCATCGATAGTGAAAGTCTTTTTAGACTTTGATAATTCGTATAGATTTCATATGAATGATGGTTCATTCGTATACAACCTTTATAAGCATAGTACTTAGGTCATTTTCGTACGAATACAAATACATATAGCTTCCAACCACTTGATTTCACCTATTTTTGGTCTTCCGGAGACAATGACATAGGTTTCATAGGCTAATTCGAACTTTAAGATCGGTTTTGCGGCGATTTATTTTGAAGTTCAAAATTGGAGGATATCATTTGTTTTTTACCCATCCAATACACACACTAAGCATATCATTTGATATATTAAAGTCATACAATTATATTGTTTCATCATTGACGCCTCTTTGAGTCTCTTTAGTAATTCCCCCTTGGACGTTACTATCGAGTACTCTTAATTAACATTACAATCTTCAATAGATTTACTCTTGAATTTCAACACTCTTGTTTAGCAAACTCCGTCTCAACTGATGCTTTGGCCTTCGTATTCAACTCTTATTCATGCATGGGAAGGGTTCTCATGTTCTTTTTTGTCACATTTAGAAAGAAAGAGTTTTTGTTCTTGGTTTCTTGAGAGAGAAACTAGATCCTGGAGAGAGAAAGTGCTAGATTCTTGTCAAATCTTGTTGTTCTTTCATTTTTCTTGATTGTAATCATCATTATTTGATCAATCTAATCCATAACGTTTAATTTACACGCTGATTTAATTTAGATTCATGCAAGTTTCAGTTTCGCTTGAAAACTTGTTTTTGAAAGAAATTAGAAGTTGATTCAACAAATAGTTGATCAAATCCGGTCCTATAAAGTGGTATCAAATGGAGGATCTTATTTCTACTTGTTTCTGATTGATTTCTACGTTTAATTCAGTTCAGTTTGATAGAATTTAAGTTTTTCAAGCTTTCACGTTCATCAATGGCGGAAGTTTTTAGACTTTGATAATCAAATTCGTGCTTAATCGTGTTTTATTTCACCAAAAATAAAATGCAAAACAAGTCTTTGTCAAGCAATTTTGAGTCTGTTGATCTATATCTTATCATTCAACTTAAAAGATTGAAGAAACTGATGATTTTCAACTAGTTTTTGCGTTTTCAGCCCCTGCAATAACATCTTATATGAATGGGGTGTTCTTGAGGGTTCATTCGTATAGATTTCATACGAATGAGGGTTCATTCCTCTAGGTTTCCTGGTCATTTGTTTACAACCTTTATTAGCATAGTACTTAGGTCATTCTCATTCGAATCCAAATAAGTATTGCTTTCAACACCTTGAATTTACCTATTTTGGGAGTTATGGAGAGAATATATTAGGTTTTGAAGGCTAATTCAAAGGTTGAGATCCTTAAGGTGATTTGTTTCGAAAGGACAGAATCGAAGGCAAATCGTGCTGTTACAACATATAGCCTTCTTGATCTTGACTTGTGGACATCACACATCATTTGATCTATTAAAGTCATCCAAGAATATTGTATCATATCCAAAGCACATTCAAGTTTGGTTCATACATGAGCATCATCGTTTTTATACGTAGCTACGAAGACGTTTTGAGTTTGTGATACATTCAATCTTATATGCGTCAAAAGTCAAATATGGGTTATGATGTGTGGATGAGAGATGAGTATGATATTTACATACAATGAAAGAAGACCAAAGAATTCAAGCACGAGTTTGGTTCTTTCACGTCTACTGAGGATGAAAATCTTTGCGAACTAATCGACTGATTTACAAGTTGTTAAAAAAATGCGTATGTGTGGAATGTCTAGAACCATCAAAGAAAATATTGATTGTTTAGCCAAGTCATTGCCATCATGATGTGCGTAGATCGTGCGATGAAAATAATCAAGTAATAAAAATTATAAAAACGATCCAACTAAATCCACACACTAACAGAATCCGGATAAAGGCCCCATTCGTATGAAATGAAAAAAGAATGACCAAGGATATAAATAACTATTCTTACTCATGCATCAAAAGGGTTCTCACTTTATTTTGAGTCACATTCTAAAGCGAGAGTTTTGTCCTTAGTTCATAGAGAGAGAAATTGCTGGATTCTTGTCAATTTTTTTTTGTTTCTTTCTTATTCTTGATTGTAATCATCATTATTCGATCAATCTAATATATAATGTTTGAATTAAACGTTGATTTCATTCAGATTCATCCACATTTCAATGTTCACTTGAAAACATGATTTTGGTAGAAATTAGAAGTTGATTCGACAAATCGTTAATTGAATCCGGTCATACACCTTCCTTATCAGTCACCGGCTTCAGCGTTAATGTGAAGCTTCACTTCAATACTTAGTACGAACATCTGTCACATTTTCCTAGTAACTAGAATCGACGGTGGCAACAAAACGTAGCGTGACGAGAAGTTACAAATACTGACATTTGGAGGTTTTTGTAACTAAGCTTTTGATTTTAGGTAAGCCCATTGATTATGACTTTTGAGTTTTTTATTTCCATTTCAGGGAATTTAAGCTGAACTTGAATGCGATTCGTGTACTTGAATCATACTGAAATGAATTTCTATGTATGCAAATATGATGACAACAAAATTTTGTTTATAGAATTTGGGAAAGGACCGTAGATTTCCTTACAAATTTTATACAAAGTCTTTGATTTATCCATGAATGCCATATAAGAGCTTTCAAGATGGATATTTGTGACGCCCCAAACTCCATGGGCTCGCCACGTCATCGGATTTACACAAAACACAAGGTCTAAACAGAATTACGCAGCAGCGGAAATAAAACTCCAATATATATATCAAACCAAGTGTTATTACATTTATTTCAAACTAATTTACATCATGTTATATTAACTATGCCAGCATACTATCCAAGTCCGATAACGCCTTCAAGCTAACCCATCCATCACCTGCCACCTGAAGTTCCTGCATCTGACATGCATACTTACAAAACGTCAGCTTACGCTGGTGAGTT
>WOUH02007672.1:0-17619 GCA_009936405.2 Stevia rebaudiana
AAAAAACACAGTAGGGGTCTCCAAATTTTCATTTGGCGGTCTCACGCTATACAGAACATAAAAAAAATATTTTTTCTTCACTACGTGCGAAAACTTCAGCGGCCTCCGGGAGACCACTGGGTCCTACATAGAACCGCCACGGCCTCAGAAGCTACACATCTGCGCACAGGAGCCAATCAAACCATCTCCCTCGGGTTCCCAGTACTCTTCTATACACAAATATCTAGATATGATCTGTGTCATTGTTCATGGATTAATTTATACATTCAATTCATTGATTGATTCATCAAAGTTCTTCATTTTTTAATGCATAATTGACCTGTTTAAATCAATTAGAGGTGTTGTTTTCATCTGGTTTAGGACCACATGCTCAACACTAGTTATGTGATTATGGTGATTAATGATGTGTTTAATTAAAATTTACAGAGGTACCTGGAGTGCCATTGTTGGGGAATTTATTGCAGTTGAAGGAGAAGAAACCTTACAAGACTTTTACAAGATGGGCGGAAACTTATGGTCCGATTTATTCAATTAGAACCGGAGCAACTCCTATGGTGGTGGTCAATTCGAATGAAATTGCAAAGGAGGTACGAACGTAGTTCTCCATTTTTTTTTTTCTGCTTTTCAGTTATCAAAATAAGAAATATAGAATTCGAATCCGCATGAAACATGAAACATGAAACATGAGAGATATAGTAAACTGTTTATTTGAATCTATAATAAACACATCGAAGGTCGATTTAAACTTGTGATCATTAATGTTATTGTTGAAGTGAGTTTAAGATCAGTTTTCGTTTTAAACCCAAATAAATCGTAAACTGGGGGTGTATAGCGAATACGTGAAGCGGTTTTGTAATTGGTTACGAGACTGAGATTATTGGAAAAGACTCGGTCATACCCGGCTGATTATGAATTAAAGATTCTTCGTAATAATTTTGCATAAAATACAATTTATAAAAGTCAAACTCTAAGCAATTCTGAATTAAAATAAATATTATATTCAATTACTAGTAACATATGTAATAATTTATTAATCTTTGACTCGATAAAATAGGTAAGTGTGCAAGTGACGAAAGAAATAGTTTCATAAACTACTAGATCTATACGATGTCATTGATATTATAAAAAGTAATTAACGTAAAATAATTTCATAAAAAGCGTTGACTTTTGTTTTGATAGTCAAATTGTAAAATTCAATGGCCTATTTGGAAATCTTAGGATGTCTCATGTTCACCTCTTCCTAGAGCATAATTGCTTTGGATGCTCGTGTAACGAGGAAAAGTGTACATCAGATAAAGTCACCGTTCAAACTTGTGGAGGAGAGATGATTTACAGATTCCACCGGGTTCCCAGTTATCTGGATGTAAAGTCTAACGAAGGTCGATGAAGATCACCTTAAAAAATGTTATCAAGTAATATTAGGTTAGATGTCTTAAAGATTAATCATCGCTGAAAACTTATTACTGAATTTGAGATCATGTGGCCATCAGTGGTCATGATTTCAAGATCTTCCATCAATATAATAATTTATAAATAAAAAAAATGTTCGGTACATGTGAGTTGTGACATGATTATGATAATGTTAATTAATCTTTTTCATTCTTTCTTTCTAGGCATTTGTTATCAGATTTCAATCTATCTCAACCAGGAAACCATCAAAGGCAATGATGGTTCTCTCAGGTGATAAAACCATGGTGGTGATGAGTGATTATAATGATTATTACAAGACTGTCAAACGCCATGTATTCACCGCTGTTTTGGGACCAAATGCTCAGGTTAATAATCTAAATCAATTATGTGTTTTCACATGCTTAATCGACACTCTTTTAAGTTCTCATTTTGGAATTTTATTGTAAGTTTTCAGAAGAAACACCGCATTCATAGAGACATGATGATGGAGAATATATCAACCCAACTTCATGAATTTGTTAAAAATAATCCAGAACAAGAAGAAGTGGATTTAAGGAAAATATTCCAATCCGAACTTTTTGGATTAGCTATGAGACAAGTGAGTTTGCATCTTATATTCAACTACTAATTGATTATTAACCAAATTAATTAGTTTAAAAAGCTCTGTATTACACGAGTCAATAATTAAGAAACATATTTTATAGTAAGGAAGTGAAATAATAAAATAGATTATCAGAATAAAAAAAAATTACAAATTACATATGAAAAAAAATTAAAATTAGAGAAGCGGGAAAATAATATGTTCTACTTATAGAATCGTGATATCTAGCGCAAGTTATTTATTAGATATAAATATTTAAAACAATTGTTATTTAATTTCTATATTTTTAGACACTGGGAAAGGATGTGGAAAGCTTATATGTTGAGGATCTTAAAATCACCATGAACCGAGACGAGATATTTGAGGTATTGGTTGTTGACCCGATGATGGGTGCAATCAACGTTGACTGGAGAGATTTCTTCCCGTATCTAAAGTGGGTCCCGAATAAAAATTTTGAAAACACGATCCACCAAATGGATATCCGGAGAGAAGCCGTGATGAAGGCTCTGATTAAAGTACATAAAAAACGTATTGCATCCGGAGAGGTAATTGATATATGATAATGGTATTTCACATATTGTAAATCTTGCTAATTAAATTTACTTTTGAATAAGATTTAACACGTATTAATTTGTTAAAAAACAGAAACTGAACAGCTTCATTGATTACTTGCTATCGGAAGCACAAACGCTAACCGATCAACAACTGCTTATGTCTCTATGGGAAGCTATTATTGAATCATCGGATACCACTATGGTTGCAACCGAATGGGCTATGTATGAACTTGCAAAAAAACCCAAATTTCAGGTTTGTATTGTTCTTTCAACCTAAGACCAACAAATATTAAAACCACGACTTGCATATAAAAATGTAACAATTGTTTTAACGTCAAAAGTGTTGAATAATTGGGTGTTAAAACATGAATATAAACAATAAATCAAAACTGGAAACTCAAATTGGATCTTCACGTGATTTAATTGCTTGGATTATCTTCGAATCGTGTAATCACTTTCAGATAAACCTATTTGTGGGTTACACACAATGATTTATCGGATAAGACAGAGATTTTGTAGTTGGAATTGGATTTGATTTCTGTGATTTGTATGTTCTTGTTCAACTTCGATGGTTTCTGTGTAACCTTAGGAATACGCATATGCGTATATCTCAGTTTTCCCTGGATCGACCAGAAGATATAATCTCCAAAAATAAAACATTTACCCAAACTTATCAACTAACTACATAATTAACTCAAGTTTAATTAAACTTATTATAACAAGACCAAAGTTTATTTATAAAACCAAAATACCATTTAGAATTAAATCGAGCCCGCACTCCCGCGTCATCTAACTCGTTTGATTTCTAATATTATTTTCCCGATCAACAAGTTAATCAAATATACTAAAAATACGTTGATAACACTAAAATTACCAACAAAAAATGATGGAATAAGTCACGTGCTGGCATGCATGCACGCGTCAATGCGTCATATACATGTTCGATTCGATAAGTATTTCGACGTTGTTTACGATATTTGAATAAGTCATATATGTTTACATGTTTAGTCTACCGGCTCTTTGGTTGTTTTCTGTTAGTTCCTAGTTTTAACCATATGTTGTTTATTTCCATGTCTTTGTAACCCTATTTAAGTAGGTAATCTCGGTTAATGAATGAAGTACTTTTCATTCGATATACCAGTAGTGTCACGTTAACAACAAGAGCATTTAAGTTTCAATAAATAAGGTTTTAGGGTAATTATTAAGTTAGCCGATTTTGTCACCAAGATAGAAATTAAAAAGTCAACATGGTCAAAAGTAAAGTCATAATCTGCTGTAAATTAATGTGAGTTTTATCTATGATCTAATTGACTCAGGATCGTTTGTATCGGGATATCAAAAGTGTTTGTGGATCAGAGAAGATTACAGAAGAACACTTGTCTCAACTACCATACATAACTGCCATTTTTCATGAAACCATAAGAAGGCATAGTCCGGTTCCTATAATTCCATTAAGATACGTGCATGAAGACACAGTTTTAGGAGGGTATCATGTGCCAGCTGGAACCCAGGTTAACTTTTTAAACAAGTCAAACATCTGATCTATATATATGTATATTTATATGTTCTTTTTGTTATTTTATTACCGACGGGATTGTACGTACGGTACGTTATGTTATTTAATTTGCAGCTAGCAATAAACATTTATGGATGTAACATGGAGAAGAACGTATGGGAGAATCCTGAAGAATGGAATCCAGAGAGACTCATGAAGGAAAATGAAACGATAGATTTCCAGAAAACTATAGCGTTTGGAGGTGGAAAACGCGTATGTTCTGGTTCTCTTCAAGCAATGTTGATTGCTTCCGTTGGAATTGGAAGAATGGTGGAAGAGTTTGAGTGGGAACTGAAAGATATGGCCCAAGAAGAAGTTAGTATGGTTGCGCTTACGACCCAGATGCTTCGTCCACTACGGGCCATAATAAAGCCCAGGAAATGATCGCGAGTGTGTATCGCTAAAACCTATCAATGCGTTCGACCAATAAATAAATATCATTTATTGTTTATATTTTGTTATGTACGTGTTTAGTGGCTAAAGACTTTGAATCTATGTAGCTTGGTAACTTGGATCATAAGTTGTGTTTCAGTTTGATGTAGCTTGGTACCTTACAAGTTGTCTTGTTGACTTGTGTTGAATATAATCAAAACCATAATTGATTAAAACACACAAGTTCGGAATTTCTAAAATCTATGGGCCGTCGGTTTTGGGTTGTGGAAGGTTATTTTATACTAATAAAATTAGCGTAAAAATACCCGAATATTTAAAGTTATTACATAAAACACATTTAAAGAAAAATGGGTTCAATGGTTGGGTTGACACGATCATGACATGTTTAGTTAAATGTGTTTGCAGCATATTGACTTGAAACCATGTAGTCATAATCTAAAGCCACCAACTTTGTGTTGTGTCATGTTAGAAATTCACGCGATCACGCCCAGAAGTTTCACTTTTGTTTGGAAACATGCTCAAAGAGGATGAGGAAGATGAGGAATAGATTAACAAAATTCACATATTCCCAAGTTAGTTTGTGTTACGATTTGTTAAGATGTATTATATCAGTGTGTTACTTTCAGACTACCAAGTGAAAATCTCATGGACCAAACATGGGCATCCCATGTTGAAAATGTAAAATCAAATTGTCAACCCAGAAGCCCAAGTCAACAAGATGCTCTGATTAAGTTGGAATATCAATAGTGTCAAAAGGAATTAACAAATCTTATCGAGTTGTTCAATAATACATGTAGTTTCTTGGCATTGTTTTTTATTTGTTCTCTTCACTTGTAATATTAATACAAGGTGAATGGTCAGCTTGAGATTTGTTAATACAGTGAGTTTACACCAAATGGCTTATACCTGGTGGCAAGGTTGTAAAAAGCTCTAGACGTTAGTCGCGCGATGAGATACCGTCAATGGATTAATCGAGATCAGTCAGAATTAATCGGAACTAGGCAGATTGAAATTATATATTTTAAAAAAAAAAATAATACATATATATATGTTAATATATCTATACAAACTTGATATAAAATAACTATATCTTTACAACTAATTCAAAAGATTTTGATCAATTTTAATGAATTTTATCCATTTTTTATTGATTTTGACCAATTTTAACCAATTTTGACTTATTTTTGGGCGTCTAGACCCGCCTATTACCTAGAAAGCTGCCTATGCCAAAATTGAGGAGCATGGCCACCACCTAGCCGGTCGCTTAACCCGATTTTACAACACTAGCCGGTGGTACTCCTTGACTCTCTTTGTAAAAGGTCTTGATTTTGAGTTTTGCCAAGTAGAATATACTTTTGATTTTTACTATAGTTTTTTTTTTATAACTTATCTGCTTTTTAAAAAGTTATTTCCTATTACCCAAACACGACACAAAGGCTTTTCAATATGTAAGTATTTAATCATGTTAGTCAACCCAAGCTTCTCATAAAATATTATAATGCTTTCATCATGGTTAAGAAAGCATCCAAAAGACGACTTTTAAAACCTCCCGATCACTATTCTTCTTGACAGTCGATCTCTTCTTTTCTCACCCAAAACACATCAATGGACCTTCAACAATTAATCGGCACCCAAACCCACGTCGCACTCACACTTGCAACCCACCTTCTCTCCAACGAATCACCGGACTCCAACGTGGTCTTTTCTCCCCTAACCATCCATGTCGTCTTGAGCCTAGTAGCCGCCGGTGCAAAAGGTCAAACACTCGATCAAATTCTCGGTTTCCTGAAAACAAATACCACCGATGAACTCAACTCTCTTTATTCTCAACTTGTACCCTTGATCTTTGCTGAAGATAGCCCAAATGGTGGACCTCAGTTGTTATTTGCAAATGGGGTTTGGGCCGAGAAAACTTGTTCTTTCAAACCCTCTTTCAAACATGTTGTGGACGTGGTTTATAAAGCCGCTTGCAGTCAAGTTGATTTCCGAAACAAGGTCAGTTCTAATATTTGTGTTTTGTTGTTCTATGGGAACTTAAAATTGTAATGTTATATCTAAAAGTTGAACTAGAATGAGAAAACATAAGACATAGTTCTGGAACATATTTTCTATGCAACGTTTGGGTTATATTTCCTAGGTTTAACTTCAATATTGATCATGTAGACATGTTGAGTTTCTCATAGTCAACTGATCTTTATACATATACTGTGTCAATATAACTAACATATAATTTATCAATTAACGAAGGCGCTTGAAGTGGTAAAACAAGTGAATTTGTGGGCCGAAAAGGAAACAAGTGGCCTTATCAAACAAGTTATTCCTATTGATGCGGTTGATAGTTTAACGAGACTCATCTTCGCAAATGCGGTCTACTTCAAGGGAACATGGAGTGAGAGATTTTACCCATGGATGACTAAAGAATCTGATTTCCACCTCCTAGATGGTAGCAAAGTTCAAGTTCCTTTCATGACCAGCAACAAAAACCAATTTGTACAAGAATATGATGATTTTAAAGTATTAGGTCTTCCCTATTTACAAGGTGATGATAAACGCAAGTTCACAATGTACATTTTACTCCCAGATGTGAAAGACAGCTTGCAATCCTTACTAGGGAAAATACTTTCCACACCTGACTTTTTAGACCAACATATTCCACGACGAAAAGTAAATGTGGGGCAGTTTTCTATTCCAAAATTTAAGTTTTCCTTCGAGTTTGAGGCTTCTAACATGTTGAAGAGCTTAGGTCTTGTATTGCCTTTTTGTGATGTAGATGACCTTACCGAAATGGTTCACTCACCTACTAATGAAAGGCTTTATGTCTCGGGTATCTATCATAAATCTTTTGTAAATGTGAATGAACAAGGTACAGAAGCTGCAGCAGTATCAGCAGTAATAATAGAGGCCCAATGTGGAATGCGTATCACTAATGATAAGGTGGATTTTGTGGCAGATCACCCATTTTTGTTTCTCATCATGGAAGATGTGACCAAGACCGTGCTGTTTATGGGACACATGGTTGACCCTCGTATTGACTGAACACGGTAGTTGAATTATTTTTTTTGCGTTCATTAATAAGTAACAAAACAATATTGGGTGTTTTGATTTTTTGTCTTTGCTAATAAAGATGTTTTTTGGTTATATTCCGTCATGTTCATTACTCTAATGGGACGTTGTGTGTACTTGGATTGTAAATCTATTTTTTTTTCCGAACTGTACCCTTTCGTAAGATATTATTAAAATCTTTTTGTATTCTGTTAAACTCTAGAATAGTTTCTCTTTGCTAAGAACACAATGTGAAATGATATGCTTATGCTGGCATAAATATATAAAATACAAAATTATTATAAAATTACTCATTTATAAATGTGAAATGATATGTTTATGTTGAAATCGTTAATATGTAACTTGCAAAAAATAATGTTTGTGCCACACAAGTTTTAAACTAATTTCTCAAATAAAACTACATAAGTTAAATTTTTAGAGAATGGGAATTATGACAATTGTCAACCATATATTCGGCCCACCAAGATTAGCCCATTAGGGTTAGCACGGTAGTTTCTTTGAGATTTAACAGCGGTCTTCTCTTTTCACACTAAATTCAATCCTACTGGTAAAATCATTTCTCCGACTAAAATTCGAAATGTATGCATCGTCGTTACGCATGCTCAAAGCACCAGCTTCCTTCTTCATCACCCAAATGCCAAATCTCCGATCATCACTTCGTCTTCTCCATCGATCTCCTCTGCTTTTCCACCAAAAAACATCAACAGACCTTCAACAATCGATCACCAACCAAACCAACGTCTCCACCACACTTGCAATCCACCTTCTCTCCAACAAATTCCCCAACTCCAACGTCGTTTTCTCGCCACTTTCAATCCATTTCGTCTTGAGCATACTAGCCGCCGGTTCCAGAGGTTCTACACTCGATCAACTCCTCGGTTTTCTCAAAGCAAACACCACCGATGAACTCAAATCTCTTTCTTCACACCTTGTGTCGGAAATTCTAGCCGATGGTAGCTCAAGTGGTGGACCTCGTTTGGCTATTGCAAACGGCGTTTGGGTTAACCCTTGCTCTTAAACCTTCCTTCAAACAGGTTGTCGACACTACATTCAACGCCGTCTGCAATCAAGGCGATTTCCAGAACAAGGTTACCTCTAATTTTTGTAGTTTGTGATTATTCGAATAAAGGAATATGATGATCTGATATGATTCACAACTGGAATTCAGCTTACACACCTAGGTTATTATGTGATATAAGTTTTATCCACCTATTTGATGTAAGTTTTGACCAATAGGCTTAGTATGCGGTAACTGTTACCTTCAGTGATCATGATACATGATCATGTATCATATGTTACAGCAAATTAATGCTGATGTGATATGATATGATTTATTTCTTTGTTAGAATTGGAAGTCCTGTATAATGTGCTTTGATATATAACCAATTCAAAAATTGTATAGAAACATGTAAATATTGTATTTTGTGTGATTAATGAATCATGATATAGGTTTGTAAACGCGATACCGACTATCTTTTGCTCTTTTTGATATAGCTAATATTTTATTTATTGATTAATGAAGGCGGTTGAGGTAGCTGATGAGATCAATTCATGGGCAGAAAAGCAAACTGATGGTCTAATCAAACAAATCATTTCTGCTAATGCATTTGACAAACTCACTTGGATCATCTTTGCAAATGCTATCTGCTTCAAGGGAGCATGGATTCAAAAGTTTGACCGGTCAATGACAAAAGATTCTGATTTTCATCTTCTTGATGGCAACACAGTTCAAGTCCCATTCATGACAACCATAAGAAGGCAATGGGTTTGTGAATATGATGATTTCAAAGTGTTGCGTCTTCCATACAAACAAGGCAAAAATGATTCTAAACGACAATTTTGCATGTACATTTATCTCCCAAATGCAAAAGACGGTCTTCAATCTTTGTTACAAAAAGTCGGTTCCACATTCGGGTTTTTTGACCGTCACAGTCCTCAACAAATGGAAAAAATGGGAGAATTTTGGATTCCAAAATTCACAATCACATTTGGTTTTGAATTTTCATGCATGTTAAAAGAATTGGGGTTGGTTTTACCTTTCAGTGTTGATGATGGTATGACTGAAATGGTTGACTCGAGTGATGGTCAAAGCGTTTTTGGTTCAAGCATTCACCATAAGTGTTTCTTGGAGGTTGATGAAATTAGTACAACAGCAGCAGCGGTGTCTGATTTTATGGGGGTTGGATGTTCATTGCCCAAAGTTGTGGTTGATTTTGTTGCGGATCATCCTTTTTTGTTCGTGATTAAAGAAGAAGTGTCGGGGGTTGTGTTGTTTACGGGACAAGTGGTTGATCCTCGTGTTGGTTGAAAGAAATGGTAGTTGAAAATTGAAATCTTGGTGGTAGTTAATGTTAAGACTTGATTGATTAATATCTCTAGTTGTGTTGTTTGTGTCTAAAACAGTAGTTGAAATGGTGGTAGTTTGGGTTGTAAATCTTTACTTGTGCCCTTTTGTTATGAATGAAAAAAGTTTCCTGATGGCTAAACTTGTCCTATTAGTTATAACTAAGCTTTTTAAGGAAACATAATGTTTATTTCTTTAATATACCTCTCTAATTAGTCTTTAGTTCACACGTGTGTTTACAATATTGAAATTGTTGCTTTCTTGTTCGGTCAAATGTGCAAGTTGCAAAGGACTTGGAAATAACAAACCCATTTATGGCAACAAATTCTTGAACAAAGACCCAAAGAGGACATTTAAAAATGGATTTATTGTTGGTCATGGTAAATTTTTATTTAATAGTTTTATTGGAAGTAGATGATTAGCGGGTTTGTGTCGTTTGATCCTAGGATCATTCGACACTGATATGATACCATAATAACGACAGGTAATCGGGAACCGTTTTATATTGCTTTCTAAAATTGAATTATTTACAACGACCCAAGAACATGATTTATAGGTACAAATAAATAAATAGTGTTTACAAAAGAAATATACGAGATATTATAATCATGCTTGAAATGAGCTGGATTTTAATGTAAGTGGCCCTTGAGTTTAAGAAATATACGAGATATTATAATCATCCTTTTAACACCACATGCTTCTAATTCCACCAAATTTATATCCCATTTATGTTAAGCGTTGGTGACACTATGAGTTGAAGGCAAGAGAAAGATTTGGTTTTGTGAGACGAATGGAGAGAGGCATCCCATTCGTAAAAATGTTAGATAGTGTGAGAGTAGCCCAATGGATTCAACTTCATTAGCAGCTTCTTTCCATCCTTTCATTTTTTTTTGGGTAGTATTAAAAAAGAAAATGTCACGTAATAGTAATAAGTTTTAAAAGTGTTTTAATTAGGTTAATCAAGTATCTTTTGGTCAAATTTGACCACTAAACCTTCAAATAGAAAACATGTTAATTATATTAAAAAAATAGAAAAAAAAACTAAAATCGACTATCACAACTCTTTTTTGCATAAAAAAGAAGAAAAAATCCTAAAAGAAACAAAAAAGCCGTGCTAAAAACCAGGTTAAAACCTATTATTTAAATAAAACATAGAAGTCGAATGACTAAATTAGAGCGCTTATCAAATTAGTATGCTTTTTCATTTTATTTTCAATCTTGCTTTGGTATATGAGTTTTTTTAAAGTAGTGTTTGTGAAAATTTATTTAATACGTGATTTAATTTGTTCTGAAAATTTAGCTCAATGGTTTGGGCTCTTACCTTCTAATGTTGAAATCAGTGGTTTGAATCCATCTAGTGGCGGTTTGAAGGACATCAAGTGATGAATCAAATCCAGATTTAACCTGGGTTCGATTCTGATGGAGGGCGAAAGTTTACATATTCCACGGGGTTCCTGTACATCTGATGTGGTCGTGGATTCTCACAAAGGTCGAGTAGTCGACCTTACTTACAGGTTGCAAAAATGAGAGATAGACAAAAGAAAAAATGCCATTGAAAAAGGTGATTTAAATTGATGTTTTGTTAGAAACTTGTTTTTCATACACATTCTCAACAAAGTTCTGTAAAAAAGTTAGAAAAAAGTATAATACAGAATAAAAAATATTCTGTTAATTTGGACCCTGACACTTTTAATACATATTTTATGTTCTTTAGTCCTCATATCTCAGCTACACGTAATGTTTATCTTTATCTTGCCATACTCAGACTCAACTAAGTAATGAGATTTTATTAGGTATCTCTTTTAGTCCTCTATAAAAAATATTTGATAACTTCTGTAAAAGATATAATAAACATATTTGTTTTCATTGTTTTGAAATATTTTTTTTTTTCGAAAATTGTTTTTAATTAATTTTTTTTTAAATGTACTAAGAAAAAGCATTTGAATAGAAGACAATGGGAATAATAATGACTTTTAGTACGAGACAGTTCACTTAAAAAATAAACGTTCTTCTGTGTGATACGTCCGAGTGAGTGAGCGGCATGTAGACGCCAACTAGAATAGAGTGTGAATCACTTTGAGTGGTGGGGAAATATCAAGTGAGTAGGGTAGTGTGGTCTCTGATAGGAAAACTGTATGGGTAATGGGTAGCCGGGTTGGGCCTGTTTAGGCGTCCAAAAGAAAAAAAATAGGATAGGTTCTATTGGCCCGCCAAAAGTAAAAGCAACCCATTCGGGTTTTCACGATTCTTAAGACTATGCGTAGTGAGTGACTAAGGGTAAGAGTGTGGCCGTGACATGTAGGCGTCACACATGAGAGAGAGCGTGCTCACTTGAGTAGTGGGTTCAAGGTGTGATGAGTGGGTAAGTGTGAATATGATAGGTAAAAAGTATGAGATGATGTATATATTCTGATTGGTTGATAGATAAAAATCAATAATATATGCTCTCATGTCCGTGCTCCCCTCTCACACCCCCACCGACGCGATGTTTCGGACGTGATTGGTTAGCCTATTAGGCCTATTTAGGTGTTCCAAAAAAAAGAATTAGGATAGGTTCCACTGGGCCCACCAAAAGTCAAAAGTAACGCATTAGGGTTGTTTCTTTGAGAATCAAGTATTCAAGTATTCAAGTATTCAACCGACTAGTCTTCTCTTTTCCTATTTCACAGAGACTTCAACCCCACAATTAATTGTTCCATTCATGTATGATAGAAAAAGCTAGAAGTCCTTTATAAGTGTACATATGATATAAATCTAATCCGATAATCGGATCGAAACATGTACCTATTATTTTAAATGTGATTTATAATGTCGGTTTGTATAGCATATATACCCATAACTGACCTGAATCATTTTGCAAATTGATTGACATCTACTTCAAGGGAAAATTGATTGGAATGCTTGACTTTTCAGAGACAATAGAATCTGATTTCCACCTCCCCGATGGCAACAAAGTTCAAGTTCCCTTCATGACTACCATGAAAAAACAATATGCGTGTGAATATGATGGTTTCAAAGTAGTGGATCTTCCCTACGTACAACAATTTGACAATCACGAGTTTACAATGTACTTTTTCCTACCAAATGAAAAGGATGGCCTTGAATCTTTATTAGAGAAAATAAGTTCCACATCCGACTTTTTTGAGAGTCACATTCCAGACCAAAAAGTAGAATTGAGGAAGTGTTTAATGCCAAAATTTGATATCTCATGTAAGTTTGAAGCTTCTGATATGTTGAAGGAATTAGGGCTTGTATTGCCTTTCATCGTTAAAGATGGTTCGACTGAAATAGTTGACGTCGACGATGGTAAAAACGTTTATATTTCAAATATAGAACATTTATCTTTGGTGGAGATGTATGAAAAGGATACAAAAGATGAAGTGGCCTTCGACTTTGTGGGGAGCCGATGTTCACCCATGATAAAAGCCAAAGTGGATTTCCTGGCGGATCATCCGTTTTTGTTTATAATCAGAGAAAACATGGCTAGAGTTTTATTGTTTGTGGGAGTGGTGATTGACCCTAATGCTGTTTGACATCATGGCGAATGGGGACGAGATATATTGAGAACTTTCCAGCTGGTTAACTGGGGTCAAACGTGTCATCGGGTTATAAGAATGTTTTTTAGAAATAGGTCAATTGACCACCAGATGATCACTTGGGGGCTTTGACCAGAAATTTGTTCACATATGGGGCTGTCGTCACTGACAGTGGCGATGGGTTTAATAACTTTTGATTTGTCTTTACTATTAGAGGTAAAACTTGATTAGATAGCCATCGCCCATAGCAGTGGCGATGGCTTGTTATTCCAAGTTTCACACGGTCCAAGTCAGCATCCTTGTCACAAATTGAAAAGGTAGCCATCGCCACTGTCAGTGGCGAGTTCTGCTAAAAATATAATTTCCAACCCATTGCCACTAGCAGTGGCGAGTTCTAGTATTAAAAAAAAAATCATATCCTCCGTTCTTGGTTGCACTATTTTTTAACCAATTAAGTGATTGCCACTACTAGTGGCGAGTTCTACCTAATCAAGTTTTAACTCTAATAGTAAAGACAAATCAAAAGTTATTAACCCATCGCCACTGTAAGTGGCGACAGCCCCATATGTGAACAAATTTTTGGTCAAAGCCCCCAAGTGGTCATCTGGTGGTCAATTGACCTATTTCTAAAAAAAAATTCGGGTTATAACTGAGAAAATTATTTATTTCTTTAATGCATTTCTTAATTTACTGTGTGGGTATATATAATGCATTTCTCAATTTTTTCCTTAATGCATGCAAATTATCATTAAAGTAATTTAAGAAAATTGACGACATTGCATTATACATTCAAACGATGATGTGACATAATTTGTAGAATTGTAGACATCAATACAATTATACACGTGTTTTGGTAATAAAAAAAAGTAGAGTGATATGCACATGTATGTGAACATAATTTTTAACTTCTTAGCTTTCAAATACATCGACTTTAAACATGGAATTAATTTGCCTCACATATTAGGAATCAGCTACGAGCTACTTGATCATATAAATTTCAATTTGTTCGCTTGCATGGCTTGGACACATGAGCCTCTACTAAGAACCTTTTAGTTCCTCAACTGGCACCCTTGTCGCCACACGTCATTGGCTGGTCGTAGCTGTTCACCAGCAGTCAGTCAGTCACAACTCTTGTTTGTCTACCGCAACCACAATCGACCACCACGGTTAGGACCCGTCACCATGACCCGTGCCACAAGCCGCCAAGAGGTCGAAGCCACCACTAGGACTTGGTTGATACATGCACATCCGCACCATACACAAGCCAAATCCAATACTAAACGAATCTAAGCAGTTGAAACATAAATCAAAACATGAAACCAATATGTTATCGACTTATCGTTGCTCAATTGGAATCTCACTTAAGTTTTTAATACATCTCAATATCAGTAAATGGGAAATATGAACAAAATTATGATTCTAATTCCTTACAACTTCTTTTCCATTACTGATGTTAATAACATATTAAACGGTTAAACCCTCTCACACCGTAAAGAAAAGAAATTGGATAGATTCTTATTGGGCCGATTCAAACGTATACATTTACCAGCCCACCCAGATTAATCAACCCATTAGGGTTGGGTTGTTTAGTAACTCAAGAATTAACTGAGATATCATCTTCCCATTTGAATTTACAGACAGAATTTCAAGTTTTAACCCTACTCCACAGTTCACGCAATTCTCCCACACAAAATTCAAAATGTTTGCATCATCATCATCGTCGTTACGCAGATACCTGCTCAAACCATCACCTTCCTTCATCACCCAAATCCCTAATTTCCATCGTCTTCTCCATCAATCCCCTCTGCTTCTACACCCAAATACATCAACAGACTTTCAACAATTGATCAGAAACCAAACCAACCTCTCAACTACACTCGCAAACCACCTTTTCACCAACAAATTCCCCAATTCCAACGTTGTTTTCTCCCCCTTTACCATCCATTTCATCCTCACTCTAATCGCCTTCGGTTCCAGAGGTCGAACACTTGACCAACTCCTCACTTTTCTCAAAACAAATTCCACCCAAAAACTTGAATCCCTTTATTCTCAGCTTCAAACCTCGATCATCCCGGACGACAGTTTCCCAGATGATGGATCTGAATTTCCTTATAAAAACGAGATTTCCGTCTCCAAACTCCAATCTATCAAACCTCCTTCTAATCAGCCTGCTGATAAAGTTTATAAAGCAGCTCTTCAAGTGGGTTATGAAACAGTGGTCAGTTCTAATTTTTGCATTTGAAACTTGTAGAATTTAGTTAATTTGCTCTGATGGTTTATTATGTGATCTAGATTTTCTGCAACTTAAAATATATATGACTTTTGGTTCCTATTTTTTAAATTACCTTGAGTGATCCTGTATGATACTGATGATGTTAGTGGATACAAGTGCTGCTGTGATATGAATATTAATCAATGTCTATGGTAGAATTAGAACTATTTTATAGTTACATATGTTGTTCAATATAGAGACTGTATATAAAAAATATACCTATTGTTTTAAATATTATTCAAAGTATGGGTTTGTATATGCATAACTAGTGATCATGTATGATACAAAAGTGCTGTGATATGAATATTGATCAATGTCTATGTTAGAATAAAAAGTAGTTCTTATGTGTTGTACTTCAGTATAAAAATCATTTACTAATATTTTTGCAAATGACATCTACTTCAAGGGATCATGGTTTGTGAAGTTTGACTATTCAGAGATAAAAGAAGCCGAGTTCAACCTTCTTGATGGCGAACGAATTAAAGTTTCTTATATTACCAACAAGGAATTACATTACGCGCGTGAATATGATGGTTTCAAAGTACTCCGTTGTCCATATCCGCAACAAGGAAAAACCAAGTTCTCATTGTATGTATTTCTACCAAATGAAAAAGATGGCATTCAATCTTTGATAGAGAAAATCAGTTCCACATTTGACTTTTTTGAGACTCACAATCCAGACCAAAAGGTTGAAATGGGGAAGTTTTTTATACCAAAATTCAAAATCTTATTTGGGTTTGAAGCTTCAAGCATATTGAAGGAGTTAGGGTTGGTTTTACCTTATAACGATCAAGATGGTTTGACTGATATCGTTGACTGGGATAACGGTCAAAACATTTATATTTCAAGCATGCCTCAAGAAATTTCAGTGGAAGTGAAAGAAGAAGATACAAAACGTGCAAGAGTCTCAGAATTTGTGGAGGATGAATGTTCACCAATGATTAAACCTAAGATGGATTTTGTGGCTGATCATCCGTTTTTGTTTGCAATTAGAAAAGATGTGACGAGGGTCGTGTTATTTATGGGACAGGTGATTGATCCAAGCGTTGGTTGAAAGTTGAAACCTTGATGGCGTACATGTGTTAGAAATCTCTAGTAGTAGTGGTGCCTTTTGTTTTTAATTAAAAAGTTTTTGGGGTTCATCGGGCCGAAGCGTGTACTAGTGTACCTAGGTTATAACTAAGCTTCTTATGAAAATATTTTGTATCTGTTTGATGCAACTCTTTAACTAATTCACCACTTGTGTATTTAAAGTAATCTTTTGTCAAACTTTTATCTTAATATATGATATATCTCATTTAGGCATTGCACTAGTCTTTCAAATCTTGCATCATATTTGATGCAAGATAATTTGTAGGCATACTGATGTTCAAGACAATTGTATGTACCTTTGCATGCTATAAAAAAAATATAGGATTTCACTTACGTGCATGTTACATAAAATAAGAATTTTATACACATATTTTGGTAATAAAAGTAGTACAACGGCAGTGCAAGTGGCAAAGACATCCAATTTAAACATTACCTTTAAATTGTTGTCTCACATGGAGGTGACCGAATCAATTTAATTAGTAAATTTTGGTCAAGACCAGTTTGAACACAAAATGATTAGAGTTATAAACCGGTTTGATGATTAAATATTCAAACCCTATCGAACTAGTTTGGGTTGGTTTGAAACCGATTCGGGACCCCCAAACTGTTAGTTTACACTACTAGAAAATTAGGTATTTGCCACCACAATTTTGGTGTCAAAATAGTCACAATTACCTAATTGTGACTATTTTGACACCAAAATTGTGGTGAAAAAAACCTTAGTGTCAATTGTCCTTTTGACACTAGTTTGACACCACAAATTTTGTTGTGACCAATTTGTTACCACATATAATTGTCA